>VWZV01010917.1:195044-258065 GCA_013397155.1 Irena cyanogastra | reverse complement strand
GATGCTTCTTCCAGCTTCATCTGTTCTCTGGTTTAACTGTTGTATGCAGAAAAAGCAATGAGATACATATTATATTGAATTTTGATTTATCTTATTCTTCTCTTCTCCTAATCTAGTATTTTCGGGATCACAATAGTCTCTCAAAAGTCTTATGAGACAGACTGTGATCCCTTGTTTTGTGGGAGGGAGGGTTGCAGGATGAGAGTGATCACAAGATATTACTAAACCTTGCTTTTGAAGCAGGGCTTCTGAATCCTGAACAATGGTTGAGTCAGCCTTTCTTTTGTGAATGGGATATAACTATAACTAAAGAAACCAGAGGCAAGTGTGGTACTGATCTCACTGACAACCTGTGGGATGGACATGGGTATCTCCTACTGATCTGGGCCAAATTGGGGTGGGGCTGTAGAACCCATATCCTTCCCACTGAACTCTGTCTGAATTAATTTGGTCAGATATGAACTTTCTGCAGTAGATACAGAGAATTCTCCTCACAATGTACTCTGGGCATCTTGAGGAAGGTAGGTGGAGGAAAATTAATTCTATGTTCCATGAAATATATACATGTTCCTTTGGATCTGATCACATGAATATAAACAGTGCTGAGATTTGTAGGCCTGTGGTATCTCTTCTGGGTATCAAACAATAGTTTTATAAAGCTGAAAAGAGCTTCAAGATGGGAGGTAGGCATATTGGCTGTGGGTTGGTATGTGAAGCTGGGTTGGTATGTGATGCCAATCTGTTGCTAAGTGTTATTTTTAAATTAACCTTTTATTATCTTCTGTAACACTGGAAATTAAAGCTGGAGTAAAAAAAAACCTTTACTTTTAATTGTTAATTTTAAAATAAATTTGTGTTATGAGAATCTGACTTAGGTTATGTGTTTACAAACACTGCAATTAAACTGGAGCAGCATGGGATTGTTCCATCCTGACCTTCCCAGGAAACCAACTAGAGTTTATATGGACACTGCAGTAGGACTAAAGATTTTTCTTATCTGGACTGCTTTTATCTATTTGGAAATTTGTGTGTATGCATTCACATTTAGGTGTAATTGATCTCTGTAGCTGTGTGGAGTGACTCTGTGGTCACTCAGGGCTCGTACTCCTAGGTGACACAATTATCAGTGCTTGTGATGGGAGCTGTACTGAAATTTTCTGCCACACTTGTTAATGATGCAATGATTCAGTGCTGGTGATTTTTTTTTCCCCTGACAAATGCAGTCAGACAGCAAGCAATATTTCAATGTGTCAAAAGATCTTAAGTGGATTCTACTTTGAATAACTGACATTCACAGAAAAACAAAGATGTTTCTGGATTTATCTATGATGAGTAGATTTAAACAATCCAGTAGATATAAGCTAATTGTCTTTTATGAGTAATTAGTGGGGCAGATCTTTTTCATGGGTCCCACATATTCACATGTTTATAAACAAATATACACATATCTCTTACATGAAATGATTAGTGTTTATTCCACAGCTGAAAGAAACTGCATGGGACTATTACAGCCGAATGCAAATATACAAAAGAAGGTAAATGTTTGTAAGGAAAAGGAAGGAGGAAGTACAGAGGAAGCAATGATTGGTGTTCTGTTTGTTTTTTCCTGTCCCTCATCTGCACTTACTGCCTGCTTTTCCAAATGTAGGGGCAGAGTTTCCTCTTTCCTAGGTTACCCCTGCCTGTCAGACAGGAAGCATAATGTCAAATTTCTATCCATCCATGAGCAGAGCCATATGAATAATGTAGAGAATATTCTAATGACTGATTTCTCTGTGTTGCTGACGATATGGTTCCTTTACCTACTCACTCTAAGACAGGCTTGCATGTTGTGTGTTTCCACAGGTTTAAATGCCAGAAGGATCCCATCTGCTCAGACACTCAGACCTTTTACATAACACAGGTCATGAGATTTTACCCAGTAAATCAAGCTCTGGAAGAAATCAACCCTTCCCTTAATTTGAGTGTTATCAAGCCCATGAGCTTGTGACTAAACCTGTGTATATCTAGGAGAAAGACATTTAGTCTAAATGTAAGGCCTCCAGGAGATGATTAATCAGATACATCCTCTAATTATGTCGCAATGGTTAATTACTCTTGCTGTTAAAAGTTGTCTTGCTTCCAATCTGAATGCGTCTGTCTCCATGGAGACATTCTTCTGTGGGAAGAATAGGATGCCATGACCTCTCTCTTCATAGAGGTTTCCATGTGTTGCCTTTTTTTTGTAGATTGTTTGTCTTAATCTTAGGCTATAATCGTCCCAACTGATGGATGCGTCCTGATAGCTTGGTGTAAATACAGATCTCCTTTAATCAAGGGAAAAATTTCCTTAAGATTTGCATGAATATGAGGCATACCAAAGCCTGCCTCTCACAGTTCACATGCTGCTCTTAATAGCTAGAAGAAATCATTATCTGTAAAATGTGCCTCGATTTGGCTTCTCCTGAACAAACTTAATCAAAGTTTCCAGTTTTGATTTCCATTCAACTTGGCCCTCAGCCTCCAGGAGGTGAGCTGTTTTTGCCAATATTACAGATTTCACCTTCATAAAGACATATTGAAAAAGAAATTAATCTCTCTCAGAGAGGAGTTTGCCTTTTAGTGATACCAGTCTGATTTTATCATGTTGTGGTGTCATGGATCAATTAGTCATTGGTCAGTACTTATGGCTTGAGGTACCTGATTAAAATAGCAATTGACCCCTTTATTTTAATAATTAATTTTCTGCAGGCAATTTATTTGTATAAATTACTTCAGGTTTTGAAATCTGGGTTTCTGAGCCAGAGACTACTCAAGGTAGTCCTTGATATATTTCTGCCTTCTCTTCTGTTTTCAGCATCTCCTAAACACACACTCACATTCTGTTCAGGCTCAAACCAGTTATCTTATGTAATCCAGCATTTGGGAGATTTGACATATGTCTGTCTCTGACTAAGCTTGACTGAAACAATCATATTTGGCTACAATTTGGCTTTTTCTTCTGGATAAAACCTGTTTCAAATACCAGAATACATATAGTCAGTGATTTAAAAATGTTATTTTATTGACATGGCATACACTAGATGGAATTGACTAGTGACAGAGATGCTCAGAACCACTGTACTTAGCATTTACTCTTACCCAAATATCATCCACTGTCCACATGAGAGGACCTTAAAACCAGCAGCATACTCGTTACTGGGTCCTGTGCTGGAAAGGGTGTCAAGTTGTTTTCATTTATTATGTTTTTTAGATTCCATGCTTTCTCTCCATGGAGATGAGGGCTTTAAAACTACCTCACATAGACGACATCTAGGGAATTTGTGAATTGGAAAGGGGGAAGAGTCTAGGCTGATTTCCACTGACTCTGCTTACATAGCATCTTAATCCACCAATGATTTCAAAAGCATTGACTAAGATATTACACCTTGGTAATAACCCAGTCTGCAAACTGGTCAGCTTTAGAACAGCAGTTAAAAAATACTGGTTTTTATAAGATGACTGGAGAAACAGAAATAGCCTCACAGCTTGTCCATAAAATTCCATTTGCCCCAGACTGTCATGTGTGATAGTGTCTCACAGCTCATGTTTCAAAGGGATCCTGCCACTGAATAATTTGCACCTTTATTGGTCTTCCTATAGCTTCTAAGGGATAGAAATAACCTGATGCCAAGGTGTACCCAGCCACAGCTTGCATGCAAAGACCAGGTGGAGAGGTACAGAAGGTTGTGCTGAAGCATGTCCTGAAAGAACTGGGGTGATCCCAAAGTCCTTTCTAGCTGTTGGTTCATCAGATAAGTCTATGTTTTATTTAATACCTTCAGATTTCTGTAATTATGACCATTAGTTCTTGTATAGCCATTCAACCTGTCTTAAACTTGAAAAATTCTTAATGCCAGTGTACAAAATAATAAATTTTGGAGGGTTTTTTCAAGTTTTCCCTGCCTTGTGTAAGGCTTCAGGAAAGTATGAACTTTCCCTTAACTCCTCCATCTTTCTAGCTCTGGTTTGGTACCCAAACTAGCATCATCTGGTTCCTCTGAACAGGCAAGAGGCTGCATCTAGAGTGTTACCAGCAGGTGCTGCTGAACATAGCAGAAAAAGGTTGAGCTCTGCCTCCCTTTCACTCAGGAAAGTGACACTAATTTTTGTTTTGTGAAATCTATTGCAATGCAGCCTCTTTTTGACTTCCGTTTTGTATTTTGCCTGAGGTGACTGAAATTAGCCAAGAGATAATTAGAATGGGATTGACAAACATACTGTGTTCTGAAGAAATCAAGCTACAAGTATGAGGAAGTCTTTGTGGGAACACAATAAAGAATAAAAGTGTTTATTGCTTCCAAAAGTCCCCCCAAAATTGAATTTCAAATATATGTGCTTAAGATGGGAAAAATTAAATTCTTTCACTATTTTAGTTCATTTAGTTATAGTCTGGCCTTTAAGTCTTAATTGTATTTGATTTTTTTGGTCACTTCATAGCAGCCTTGGGTACTCACAGGACAAATCTTCATGTTCATAGTCTCTGCATTGAGACATAGAATTTGTTATCAGATAAGCAAAATTGGTCACAGAAGTAAGATAATAAACATTTATGTGGCTTTTTATATCTTGAAAAACTTCTGTATCTCCGAAAAAAAAAGCAATGCCAAAAGATTATTTTGCTTCTTAAACAGATCCGAAAAAAGACATGATTGGGTAAATAATCAATACATAATTGTAATTAATTTAAGTACTTCAAATATTAAGAAACATAAAATTTAAAAATGTCCTCTTTTAAAAAAACAACATTAAAAAAGGTTACTGGTGGCTTTTTATTGCAAATAAAAGGGATCTGGCTAAGTCTTGCAGTGAGAGACATTCTACCATTTCTCTGGGTTTACCTATTCCAATCTTTACTTAGTCTCATAGTGAAGTTTGTTTGTTTTTTGTTTTTTTTACTCGTATAGAGAAGCAATTTCCCCTAAAGCAGAAAGTTCCTGTTATCCCTTGTCCTATCCCATGGTTTGCTGTGCCAAGCACACTGTCTTTATTCTGTACCGATGTTTTAGGTGTTGGAAGGCAGTGATTTGATCCCTCTCAGCTCTCTCTTCTCTAGGTTGAATAAACCCAGTTCTTTCAACCTTTCTTTTCATATCAAGTTCTTCAACTTCCAATCACCTTGGCCCTCCACTTGGTGTGTTCTGATTTCTCACTTTTTCTTGAGCTGCAGGAAAGCAACACTGTGTAGGGCCAATAAGTCATCTCCAGTCTCTGATGTCATCCATCAAAGAATGGGCTTTTTATGGACATGAAAATGTCGCTTGTATTTGAACCTAGGGAGGGACTTTTCTTTCCTTTTTTTCCTCTTTCCTCCTCTCCTATCTTTCTCTACTTAAATATTTTGCAGTCCATTTTGACTTTTATTTTATATCATAATCTATGAGGACTAGAAAATACTTACAAATCTGAAATTTTACCTTATATCTACTACTTTACCTTTAGAACCACCTTCATTTTACTGAATAAAACTGAGACATTTTCCATGCAACTCATTTCAAGGATTATTGAACTGGAATTTATAATTTTTTTAAAATTACAGTTAATAATTATACATCTGAGGTATTTTTAAAGTTTTTTCAGAGATCAAATATATTATTTTCACAGGAAGTGATATCACAATGGTCTGATCTTTTTTGGATTATATTTAGTGGGAGCTGAAGTATTTTTTAGACTTCTGGGGTAGGCTATATAAGAATTTTTTGAACAAAATCTTGCCCATTGTAGGCTTGTAAAAATTATTTTCCTGAGTTTTCTGTTTGTTCCATAATCCTATTTCGAAATATTGTTATTGAAAATAGCAGAAGGCAATAGAAATTAAGTCATGTACAAAAGCACTCTACCTGCCATATTGCATTTCAGTTGTGGCTTACAATATCTCTTCTATTTTAAAATCGAAAAACCTTATTGAATTATTTAACTGTTTGGTGATAGATGAATCTGTGTTCCCCCCAGCTATTCTTACCATCCCCCAATAGAAGATGTTGTCTTTAATGAGTTTTTCCATGCAAGTTCCTTGCTGGAGCTCACTTTTCAGCATTCAGGAATCATACTTACACCTCTCTTGATTTTTTTTAACAATTGGCAATCTATTTGGCTTTGCAGAAGCAGAATTGATTGATTGCTTGTTGCTTCTTTCCCCACTTAAATACTGTAGTGACACGTGAAAAACAGATTAATATTTTTGCTTGATTTAGGTAGTTGTGTGATCTGTCTGTGTGTTGTGTGAAACAGCCATTTCTACAGCTGCCCACTGGACTACACTGGTTTTGATGTGTTCATCCACAATTTACTGAATCCGTGGAGCAATATTTGTTGATGTTTGGATGACGGCAAAGACAGAATCCCAAAGATCATTTTTTGAAAAGACTTTGGGAGCAAGATGTGCACCCACAGATTGGTGCTGAAAGGAACTGAGAGCTGTCAACCTCCTGTGAAGGCCCTGGGAATGAAGAATGCAAATCTCTCTTCTGTACAGCAAATGCTCAGCACTGACCAAGATTTTGACAAGGCAGAGTTTTCCCATCACTTTTTCACACACCTACTAGCTCCTGTCATGTAGATAAATCTGACATGTCCAGAAAAATATAATGTAAAAAAGAAAACTATGTTTTTCTGGGAATTCAGAAATTTGGGTTAGGTAGAAGTTTGAAAAATTTCAGACACACTTAAAACTGCTATTCTCATTTTTAAAAATGGATTATATGCATCCATCCAGTTCTCAAGAACCAAAAGCTGCATTTCTTCATGGCTCTGTTTGAAAAGACTCTGTACCTTGAAATCAGCGTGGTGGTTTGGTTCTGGCTGCACTGTGGTATTTCACACCAGACTTCTTCCTTAAATAAGGTCAAAACCAAAAAGGATGCCCTCTGCCAGTACTTGATATATGAATACAAGACTCTTGTCAGCACAGATGCCAGTCCCAGCCATTTAGCTCAGCTGTTCTTGCTGATATCTGCCAAGTGGTGTAGTGGAGCAACACATAAATCAAGGTGCTGCATATATGAATTAAGTATCGATGAATTAACCATCCCTATGAAGCCCACACTTCAAGATGACATATCCATTTACATTTAAACAGCGCTTAGAGTTTAGCTGAGGCTTAGATTTTTGATTTAAAAAACTGTTCATGCTGTCCCAAATTATATGATGTGGACTGTTTGGGGTACCCTCACTAGTGGTCATATCAAACATGTCTTTTCCAGTCCCAGCCTAGTTTTAGCTCCCACTCCAGAAACTCCTCTGGCTCTCAGCTGGATAGTGGAAGAACTGGTACATGATTTCCACTGCACATGGTGAAAAATTGCCCGAGTGTTTGCCTACAGGCAGCACTGCCAGGTATGAATTCACAGTGCTGCAAGCTAAGAGAGTCAATAAGACGTTCCCATTACTTGCTGCTGTGAGTAACCGATGCCAAGTATCATCAGAATGATGTTAACATAATTCTGCTTTGTTCCAGCTTGCTGGCACCTGCCTGTATAACATCAGCAGTGACTGCTTGCTGTATCAGTCAGCCCTTTTTTCCTTTGTCCTCTAGAGTTTTGTTTAACTCTGCTTCTGTTCGTAGATACTCTCACTTTTTTTCGCTAGAGTACTGCTCTGACATTCAGCAGTCACTCAAATGCCTGGCACTGAGCACTGATGCAGTCCTGGGCACTGCTGGGTATTTCCAGATAGAGGAAAACAGCTTTATTTAATTCTGGAATTGTTAGGGAAAATGCTACTGAATTCAGGGTGCTTTGGAGAGCCTTCAACATGTCCCTTACCCTGAAGTTGCTATCCGTGCATATTACACATTCTTTTTAATGGGTACAGTTCCATTGCATAATTAGAATTTAAAATAGCAAAACAGAAGCTGAAAGACTGGAGAGGGAAAAGAAAAGAGATCTGAAAAGCTTGGAAAACTTCCACTGACACTGGTTGAGATGAAATCTCCAGCAGCAGGGACGGATGGTGAGAGCAACACTGCCATCTCCTGAATACCCTTGGCAAGATCTGGTTTTTCACTGATTTCTTTTACTTTGTGGAGCACGGCAAGCCTGCAGGTCTATCTCAACATCCCCACGTGCTGGATGCTCCACTCTCTTTCTCAAAAGGTAAGTAAATTGGAGTCTGGATATGCTGAGAGAGAAAAACAAGCAGCAAAAAGACAGCCAAGGAAACAGGAGGAAGCTGAGAGTAGTCTGGTTGCAGTGTTATGGGAAACAAGGTTCATTTCTCAAATCCATCTTCACAGGTTTGGACTTCTAGAGTGTTTAAGAAGGTCGTTAAATCATCTAGTCTGGATACCTGCCTATTGAAGTATGTTCAGGGGTTTTTTTTGTTTTACACTGGGCATCAGAGCTTGTTAATAACTAAGGATGAGCTTCTAGAAAGGCATTAGAGGCTGAAGTGAAAAATGAACCGACTGAGAAGCTCTTGGTGGTTTGAGTTACCCTCATTCTTAGAAATGCCTGTGTACACTGCACTTGGACTATGTCCAGCTACAATTTAGAGCTGGTGCCTCTATTGCTAAAGTCACAAGTTCCTTGTGGTTTTGCCTCTCTGAGAGTAACATTACAGCCATGTTCTCAATCTACCTTTTACAAACTGAGCATCCATTTCAGAGAAAAAGAAAAGCAAACAAGGAAAAACCATACAACAGATACAAATCTACTATATTATTTGAGCCACCTCATTGCACAGCTTCTGACATAATTTTCACCACACATTTTAGGGTTGATGTTCTTCAAGAGATGCTTTCTGTCCTTTGTCATATATTCTGATCACAGTCAAACAATTACTATGATGATACTTAAAATATTGTCATATGAACTTAGCAATTCCTGGAAGCAGTGTCTCAGTTTGAGACTTCAAAAGGTGATTCCTTAGGCTTTGTGAAGATTCAGGAGCATATTCTGAAAATGTTCTTTGAGTCTTAAATAGCTGGAAATAATCTTTTAAAAATTAAGCAAAGTTTAAAAACCCAGGACTATGGCAAATTACTGTAAAGCTTCCTGGAACACTTACCCTCAGGTAACCCCTGCCTTTTCCAACAAGGGCAGACCTCTCAATTTGGGAAATGCTGTGTTAGCTAGGTCAAACCAATACCACAGTGTTTCTTTTTACATGCAAATGAATCAACTAAATGATCTGTCAGACTTCTCTAGCCCTCCTTTGTCCTCATATAAGTAGACTAAGGCTACTTATGCCTTAAAAAACTCTCATGAAATCTCATGAAAAAGCTGTCAGTTTTCTTCATCCCAGTTTATACTGTTTAGGAGGCTTGGGGAATAAAAAATTAAAATACCTTTCTCATTTAACTGAATTGCCACTACTTAATTCTCAAATTCATATGATTTTTAACAATTTTTAACAATTCAATTCACACTGGTTTAAAACTTGATCTGGTACAGATTTTTTCCTAAACTTTCATCATGAAATGGCAGGCACATTGTCCATTCTACACTTCTACACACAAAGGTGTGCCAAGTGGTATTTTTAACCATCATCCAGTGAAATAAAACCAAAAATATTGCCAGAAGTTCATGTTATTCTTGAATTTTCCCTCCAAAAAACAACCCACTTGTAGAGAGTAAATTTCTAAAGTAGTTATTCAAAACACACAAACAAAAAAGCCTATAAGTATCACAAAATGCACAGGTGTATGTTGAAGCAATATAAATTGCCACAGTGGACTTCCTATAGAGTAAGAAGGCTAAATGACCTTGTTCTTTCTACTTTCTTTATCTGAATCTGCCTCTTCCATTCAAGCATTTGCATCTCCTTTTTAATATATGGATTTTCTGTTCTGTCCCCTGACCATAAAAGCAAAGCAACTCAAAATCCCAGGCTCCTGGCCAGTTTTCTTTATGATTTTCGTCCCTCTAGTCACAGTAACATATCCACCACACTCGTACACATTACAAAAATTATTCCATGTAACAAACTTGTAAACACTTGTATAATTGATCTGAGTTGATGACAAATTTTACTATGACTCACAAGTCTTCAGTAATATCATCACTTGTCATTTGCATCCATCCATTGTTCAGGTAAAAAGTGAATAGGTTCAGCAAGACGTAGGGCATTTTTTAAGAGAGAGAAAACTCACTAAAAATGTAAGCTGTTTTTTGATAAGCAAAATCAAACTATTCTCTGAAGAGTTTGTTCTTTTCCCTCACGAAAGGACTTTGCTAAGTGAAATAAGCCAAACAATATCGTATACGGCATTTGAAAAATGAGGTTAGCAAGAGAGAATTGTTACTGACTGATGCTATGCACCAAGATTCTCTTTTTAAGATAGCACTTGAACATAAAACTCTGATGTTTGTGCAGACAACTCATGCATTATTCAGTGGTACATCCATACCTCCCTATAGTGCAGCTGAAAAGACTCTGAAAGCATGATGAGCTGCAGCTCAATTTCTTGCCAGGGCAAACAGTTTTTACTGAATCAAATTGTTCATCTGGTGTTGCTTGTCAGAATTCTTGGTAGTGTTGCTCCAGTGGTTGTGTTGATGGAGTAGGGTTACAACATCTGTATTTGTAGAGGAGGACTGCTGGTACCAAGGACTGCAAGCCACCACCATAAATCTTGATTTGTTATTTCTTTCTTTTTCTTTTTACCTTGCTTGTAGCTCTCCTCTGGTCATCAAGCATTAGTGCTCGTTTGTGCTGGTGTACCATAAGTGTGCATTTTGGAGCACGTCTTCCAGGTTAGTTCCATTCATTAGGAACCTACATGTCATACTCCCTGAATGTATCACCAAGTAAACCAGACTGCAATAAAAATTGTGACAAATTACTTCAGAAGCAAAGTTTGAACTAAATGTAGATGCATCTATTATTTGCTGAGAAACATCTGCTACAGAAGTAGAAAATATCCTTTTGTACTTATTAGAGCTTTTATTCAGACAGCAGAAAATGAGAGCCCTGGACTTCTTTTGTAAGCTGTCAAGCCAATCTGGCCAGCAATATCTATTCAGATGACTTTGGTACATCAGCTTGACAAGTTGCAGGCAAGAGAGAGCTGTAAAGAATAAATATCAGTGAATTTCTTGGCCTTATCCCCAGACTGATCTCCTTCTGAATTGGCCTTTTCCTTTTTCTCTAAGGTTCAGCAGATGTTTAGCACAGCAGGACAGATGTGGCTATGTAAGAGAATTTGGCTAGCAGTAGTTATACTGATCAGTTCAATTTGATTTTGCTGTGTGATGCTTTATCAAAAGATGCATTAAATTTATGTGGCAGACTACAAAGTCAGCCTTAAGTTCTGCTGTGTATTCTAACTGCTTTCAGTTTTAATAGATAAGTATTATATTAATAAAACCCTCTTGCAATGAAATCCTTAAATGTTTCCATGGATGAGTCATCTACCACCTCTCTGGGCAACCTGGTGCAGTGTTTCACCTTCATCATGAAAAATTTCCACCTAGTCTAAATCTACCTTCCTTTAGTTTAAGACTATTACCCCCTTGACCTGCCATTTCAGGCACTATTAAAAATCTGTCTCCTATCTATCTTATAAACCCCCTGCAGGTATTGTAAGGATACAAAAAGGTCTCTCCAGAGCCTTAGTTTTTGCATGCTGAGCAATCCCAACTCACTCTTTCCTCTTAGAAGAGGTGTTTCACGATTCTGATCACTTTTTAAAGTCTCAGAAAGAATGTTTGGATTACAAAACCCTACAGAGAGCAGGTCTAACACTGAGTACCTGCTTGACTGTTACCACTTTATATTGCATAAAAACTCATGTGCTGGACCAGAAGAAAAGTGCATGTAGGATACAGTCCCCTCAGAAATTCTTTATTACCCTCATACAAACATCCTTTTCCTGTCGTGTCCAAATATACAGCCAACTGATATTAATCAAATACTTCTGTGTAGTTCATCCTCATTAGGCAGAATATTTGCTGGACATTTGGCATGTCAAAGTGAATGGAAAAAATTGTTCTAAGGTTTATTTTGGTAGTTTTGCCAGAGGAGATTCAATCAATGAAAGGAATCCCATCTTTCGGCCACAGGTCTTATCTATAGTACTTTCTATTTTTTTTAATTACATCTCTGTTTAAATAATTCCCTGCTGTGCAAACCCTCATTAATGTAAAGAGAGTTTGTTGAAGACAGTTAAAACCCATAAAATAGGCACATGAGATCTTGCATTCAAGTATGGTGCTTGTAAGTTGTTTTTTTCCTCCTTGCATGTCAAACATTTTATGTTGCTTCTTCCTAAAGGTGCCCTACATTATCTTGCCTTTGCATGCTCTATTTTATGAAGGGAAAAACAAAAGGTTAGATAATACTGTGATAGGATAAAGAAAATAATTTCACTGCTGGAAAACTGATTTTCTCCTGAACTTAATCTGTGATATTGAAGTTTCCAAAGTAACAAAGGAAGGCTATTAGGGAAATAAATAAATGAGTATGAACATTGCTCTTAATGAACAATTGAACCATTATTTTAATTAGGTTAGGAAATTAACTGAGCCAAGTTTATCACAAGTTCGTGAGTGATTCTGGGATGGCAAAGAGAGATGAGTAGGACAGGGAACAACCTGGGAAGAAAGAATGGGAAAAGCAAATGCATTCTTTACCCAAAAAACATTAGAAACCTTTTCGTAGATTCCCTGGTACCAAAATTTTGAAAGTATTTACCAGCAGCCATAGGAGCTTAGGGTTTTTTTCTTGAAAGCTTCATTAGAGAATACTCACTTTGTAGTCTTATGTCCTGAAACACTCCTCAGACTGAAACCTATAAAACAGGAGGGATTTACCAGAAAGTTACGTGTTTGTAGCATTACTGAGTAAGTCTCAACTGGATCTCTACTGCCAAAAGAGAAATATAGCTGCCTTCAGAATGAGATTGATTTCATCCTAAGGTTGATATGTCAATGACATCAATGAATCTTGCATTAGAAGCATCTATTTTCCCCCACTGGCCTTAAAGAAACCCATAGGTAACAATTATGGTTATAGCCATATCCTATTTATAGAATGTCAGGGCACTGTTTATGTGTATGTCAATAACATGGTTGACTTCTTAAGAGAAAAGGTGAGCAGCAGCAAAAAAGTTGCCTTTTTCTCCTCATTGAAAAGATTTCTTCAAGTCTGGCATTCATTCTGAGTTACAAGTTCAACTTTCCTTGCCTATTAATCTTAATTGCCTCTCTTGGCTCCAAATTGAAGCCTCATATGTGACAAGCAGAAGGGAAAAATCACTTGTTTTGATGGGTATGCTTTCCTTCATGGTCCCAGGATGACTAGTTTCCATCACTGCAAGAGCATACTTGGTGTTTAAATCTTTCCCCTGGACCCATAGCTCTTTTCCTGGAGAACTGTAACCTAGGCAGTCAGTCCTCAGCCTAAATTGAATATATGATTCCTGATTAGCCATCCTGTTAAGCTGTTAGCAAACTCCCTGGCCTGGTAAAATGACCATTTTTACAGAAAGCCCAGGCCACAGTTGAGTAGCTGGGATAAGCAGATTGCAGTCACACTGATTTAGATGGTAAAACATAGGGAAGAAGGCTGCTCTATGACAGTTTGGCTAGTGAGAAATAATGATCCAAGGCATAGCTATTTCCTATTCCAACGTGAGCCTGGGTTACCTTCCAGCCCTGGGAGTCCGTGGCACTGCCCTTGGTTTCCCCACTTTACTCTCATCATGTTCTCACCTCCTCGTTACAGCTGATCCCTGGCGTTTACTGACTGACTGATTGCTTTACTTTGGAGCCTCTTTACAGAACAAATTGAGGTTCTTTTCAGGTGCCAACACCAACCTCATTGGTAGGATGAGAAGGACAAGGATAAGAAATAAGGATAAGGATAAGAAGGTATAGATCCCAATTTTAAGAGCAGTGTGTTTCTGTCTCCAAGAAGCACTTAGACCCAACCACAACGGTTGTATCAGAAGTCAGACAGTTAAAGTTTCCTACATTTGCAAAATAAAACTGATTTTTTTTTAATGATTTTCAAGGGAATTTAAAGGAATCAGGTTCTTGGGTCCTACTGAACTTCAGAGATATAGATTTCCCTGAATCATCAACCCCTTTATGAACTCCCAATCTCTATCTGTATTTTGCATATTTTAATATCTTGAGTGTTGTTCCTTTTCTGCTTTTATTCTTGACCCACAAGGGAAAGATTCCATTTCAATTAAATTCAAAAGAAGTTAGTTTCCTCCTTTCAATTCCATAAAGATTTGCAAGTCTTCTGTTTCCTTTATAATTTCTTTTACAGTCAGACAAATTCAAGCAAAATGTGTGGTATAGGCACTAACAGGCAACTTTGATGACACTTTGCGGAATCTCAACCTCTGTGAAACTTACCTAGATTGCAGTCTGTCACCAAAATTTGTCTAAGATTACAAACATTTTATTTTACTGAATTGTAGCAAAATGAGAAAATCAGTGTTGCTTGTTTATTTTGTCTGTGTACCTTTTTCAGGTTATAATTTTGATTCCATGAGTTTTACATAAGGAATTTGCATCAAAGATGCTAAATTTAGGATTTTGCAACCACATTTCATGCAATTCTGCCTGCCTTTCCTGCAGTTTCATTGGCAATTTGCTCATCAGTTCCTAATTTATCATGAGTAATATTTTTTTCCCCCTAATCTGAAAGACATCTTATTCTCCACTGTGTAGCAGTTAGACTTGCAACATATGGAATGATGGCATTGAGACATATATGTGCAGTGCAGATCACACTGAAAATTTGCAGGAAATGAGCTTTAAATACTATCTCCTTTCAGACTTGCCACTCCCAGCCTCGTCCATCAGCTTGGCTGTCTCCTACAGCAGGAATTGTGTAGCAATTTTGATTTTCTGGTTGGACTTGTAAGGATGTTGTGTCAGTCTGATCTTTTCAACCACAAGAGAAATGTACTTGCAGGAAGGGATATAAATGCTCTTTGTCATCAGGATGTTACACATCCTTCACATTGTTTAATCTTTTTCTTTGAAGCTTTGTACGGTACACAATCAATTTAATCCATAATTTTCACCTTGTCCTTACATTCATAGTAACATTTAATCACAATTGCTGCACCAGGTGAAAAAACAGCTATGTAAAATGCAAATATTGTGTTACCTAGGGAAAAAAATTAGCTGCAAGAAAAAAGAGGCAACTTATTTGTATCCAGTCAAAAAAGGCTTTAATGTGAAAAGTCTTTAATGTTAAAATACAAAAAAAATAGTGTGGGCAACTCATTGTAAACTAGGTTTGTGTTTGACGTAAACAAGTCTAGGATCTTGAAAGCTGATGGACATCTGTGTGTTTGCTCTACTTTGATGTTGAAATATCAACTCTGAGCTAAAGGTCTGGCAGGATTTTTCACATAGAGTCAGGTATTTATAAAGGAAAATTCATATTTTGTCCAGCCTGTATAGCATAGCACCTTGACTAGCACTAATTTGTTTTGGGAATTATTTTCTTCTAGAATAAAACAAACTGCTATTATTCTGATTTGTGGCCAATATAAGGAAAAACTTAATGAAAGGCTTCGAGTTATAATGGATTTAATGCTTCCATTGGATACTTGTTTAAGTTGCTAAGCACCTTCATTATTAAAAGCATACGTCTTATTTCCAATTTAAATTTTGGAATAACACTGAAAGACACTGGAGGTTGCCAGGCAAAGAATAACTAAATGGACATGACTTTTAATATCATGGTTTCACCTAGGTACATAACTTTGAACCTCTGAAGTCACCTCTTCCTGGTAGTTATTGCACCCCAGTACAAATCTTTCCCTAGCATATCTATACAGTTTGATGTTTCAATCAGAATTCTTAAAAACGCCTACATTTATAAAACCTTTCTGGTTTCCAGACCTTATTAGTCCTATCATCAAATGAGATGAAGCTGGGAATTATCTTTATATGCAAAGAAATTTCCATTGATGAGTTAAGGGAATAAAGACAGTGCTAATTGGTTACATAATTTTAAAATATCTAGAATGTACAAGACTCAGGCTGTTAATTAAGATAAATTGTGAAAATAGTCACACAGACTATAATTTCCATGTAGACTTTAAAAGCAAGAAAATTATCTTGGTAAAGGAGAAAAATATGATAATATATTCATCTGAGAATCTAATTGTGCTCTTAGAGTTCCAAATCATCTGCTAGTGGCACGTGCATTTTGGGTTTTCATATTTTCTCTTATCTCCAGTGTCATAACTCTGTTTTCTACAGAGCTAGTGATGCTTGCTTCTAGAGAATAATTCAGAAAAGTTATCATAAACAATGATTATATTAAAACTTGATAATTTGTTAAGAATCTACCATTCTCATGGCCTGTATGAACTCATATGCATATCTGAGACACATTTTGCTCATTAGTGGAAGGAACTCAGTGTCCTCGGACTGATTGTTAGAAAGCATTAATGCTTTGTTACTTTAACGTGTTCAATTAAAAAATGCTAAAAAATAGGTAGTGTATCACAAAACAGGATCAGAAAAATTAACATGCTTAAGTCTAGTGTACTATATTTTTCTTGGCTCTGTTGTTGGTTTCTCACCATTGAGTTTTCTCATCTGTTCCTCAGTTTCTCTGAGGATAAGGCTTTTACTACCTCCCTTGGAAGTTTATTCCAAGCTATTATAACTAGGCATATATAGGCATTTCAATGCCTGTTCAGTTGCTAACCCTTCCCTGAAACTTGCACATCACAGATATTTTGTAATGGCTACTGACAAGACAAAGTCATGCAAATCCGGCTGAGATTAGGGAGCTGCAGTAGTAGATGGTAAGAAAAAATCACCCCATGCATCCCTATTTAAACCTCAAATACTTCTCTGTAGATCTCACACTATTCTTAGCACACTTAAAAAATGCTCTCAGCTTACTGTATCTACTCTCCTAATTGATAGGCATTTTTGCAGCTGTTTCATCTGACAGTCATCTGAAGTGGTTCAGAAATTAGGCCTGACTGCATGCCCATAGGACAGATAGTAATGATACTGCTTTTAACATAGAGATGAGAAACAGAAAGCACTGGATTAAGTTCTACACTGGTCAGGGAATGATTTCACTAAGCTAAGGGAGATTTTGGCTAAGAGTGATGTCATTGTCTGTGAGGTTCTGGAGCTCACCGTCTCACCTGGTCTCCCCCAGGAAGAGAATGAGGGTGTAGATGCAGTGCTCATCTCCTTCTCTTCTATTCAAGTAAAGTTGAGGAATTCACTGGTTCTTACAGGGAAAAATGAGTTTCCTGGACCACAGTTTACCTCTGCTGAAAATGGATGATTGTACATCAGTGAATTTTTTTTTTACAGGTAAACAATGTTTTGTGTTCAGCTAAAAGCTGAGGGAGGGTCTTTACCATCATATCTTTTCCACTTTAAGTGTGTTCTTTTGGCTCCTGACAGTGCAAAGCAACAGAGGATGGCTATATGGGTGTTTGATCTTATCCAGTATATCTTGATGACTATATATATCCAAATGTTCAAAAATATTTCAGAATGGATATTCAGTGCACACCCTCCTGAAATTTGAAGGTATACTGCTTAGATATTTAGATCTGTAAATATGCAGAATTGAATTATAAATTAAATGGTTACTGTCTGTCCATCCCCTTGGAAGAAAGGCCAAAATGGGTTGGGAAGCTGAATATTATATTTGTGTCAGTATGTTATTTCTCCAAGCAAACTTCAAGGGAAAACAGACTTTATGAACTAAATTGCTAGGCACTGATTGCAAGAAGTGCTTGGCTTAAGAATGAACTGAATTTAGATGAGGGGATTTTGATCCATAACTGAGAAGCTGTACAGTGAGCTTGTCTCTTATATTGAAAGTGCTTTGTGTGACAACCCATGGGTGGTCCACGATGTACTGATTAAATTTATGCAGAAATCTTCAAGTGGAACAGGAAGAAGAAGCTGTCGTTGTGTTTTTCCATAAAGGATTCTATTAGTGGAAGGAATAGCCCTCTGATATGTTGGCAATACAGGCAAATTCTTCAGCTAAAGTCCCAGTGAACTCAGGGGCAACTTTGCTAGGTGACAGCTGAGAATTGCAGTTCCATGCTGTCTTTCTGAAAAAAAAATGCTTAAAAAAAAAAAAAAAAAAAGAAATCAATCACTGTAGCAAATTCTGTTTTATCCCCTGAGCATTCACTAGTGTTCAGGATAAAGCCACCATAGAAATCATAATCCTCTTGACGTATATGTGCATCCCCATTTGCCCCACCCTGATCATATGAGGAGAAAGAACTGGATGATTGCTGTGCCAAGAACATTTTTTGGGTGGCATCACAAATGAACTATTCACAGCCAGTAAGTCCTGTGATATGCTTCAAAGTCTTCTTCCTGGTTTTGTTGAAATTATTGGCAAGCCTACTTTTGATGCTGGTTATGCAAAGAAAGCCCCAAGCACTGTACATGAGCCATGTCATATGAAAAATAGGAAACCTGAGGAGCGACAGGGAGCAAAAGGAAGGGAATATTTTGAGTTCAAAATTTAATGTCTGTTTCATTAAGCATCAATTAAATTCATTTGTATTACAGTATCATTACATAGGTGTAAGAATGAAATTATTTTCTTTGATACCTGCTTTTGAATCATTGAAGTTACTAATCTGAGTCTGCTGTGAGAACCATTACACTTCACTGCCTACCGCTCAGAATTTCTCTCTACTTGATATTTTGCATAACTAGAAGTACCCACCACAAGCTAGCTTTCACCTGCCTGACTTCCTGCTCATAAATTTGCCTGCTGTCCTTAATTTTTGGCCTGCTCACTGTTTCCTTTGGAGTCCACAGTAAAACAGGAGAAGAACTAAGGCACAACATTTTGCAGTGAGATTTTGTGTATTCCCTTTCACTGGTGTTAGGGTGGTTGCCAGAGTAGCTGGCAGCAGCCCTGTGCAGACAGAGCTTGTGTGACTGGAAGGCATGTCCATGGTGATACTCCTCTATGATGAAAGTGTGGTTTGGAAGGGAGGATTAAAACTCCCAGATATTGACTATGGGATTCAGCTGCATAAACAGAGTTTTTGTTGCTACCGAGGCACCTTAGTACATAAAATGCACATCCATGAGACACACGGATGTATTGCAAGACTACAGGGAATCCACTTCACTCTAATGCACTTATGACCAAGCTGGATACTGCCTTCAGTTTAATATTGTGTTCTGGGCAAGAAGAGAACATACCTGATAAACAGAGCCCTAATTTCAAAATTTAGGCTGAATTATTATCTAGTCTTCCTGAGAAGTGAGAATGTGTGCGTGTGTGTGTGTCTGTGGGTATATGGGGTGTCTGTAGAGTATCACAGCACCCGTTTCTTAGGAGGAGGACTATGATGGGAATGGCCGATTTCTTCCCTCACTTTTTTTCCCAGCTGTATCTGCTTAAAGTTGTTTTATATGTTTTTTAACACAATCTGCCTAATAGCTCTTACAGAACTGCGGTTCCATATAACACTTGGTTTTTTGTTCTATTATTATCGGACCTACAAGCCTGTAATCACTCAAGGACCAGTAATTGTCCGCTGTGTACATATTTTTGATCACAGACAGTTTCTTCTACATAGAAAAGGTACCAGTTTCTACTATATTAATTGACACTATCAGCTACACCGCACAACTTTACAAATCACAGAATCATGAAATTATTTGAGTTGGAAGATCCTTAGTGATAATGTTGTTCTAACTCCCTCAGTCAGGGGCAGTGACACCTTCCAGTAGACCAAGTTGCTCAGAGCTCTATCCAACCTGGCCTCAAACACTTCCAGGGATGGGGCATCCAAAAATTTCCCTGAAAATTACAGTGTCTCACCATCTTCATGATGAACAATTTGTTCCTAATATCTAATCAAAATCTACATTGCATTTGGCCTTTTTGCACTTCATGAAGTTCACATGGACCAAGCTCTCAAGCCTATCAAGTTCCATCTGGATGCCATCCCTTCCCTCCAGTGTCATCGGCAAACTTGATAAGGGTGTCCTCAATCCCCCTGTCCATGTCACTAACAAAGATGTCAAACAGTTCCAGTCCAAATACTAATCTCTGTGAGTGCCACTTAGACACTGAACTGTTGACCACAACTCTAGGAGTGGGACAATCCAGATGGCTCCTTATGCATTGAGTGGTTCAAAGCCAAACTAAAACTGAAACGAATACTGAAATTATCAGCTGACTGGTACACTACTGCTATCTCAGCTAAGGCAAGACAGAATTGGCTCAAGCCAAAGAAGACTCTACACAGTTTGGCCAAGAAAAAAACTGTGGCCTTTAATCAATAATTGCAAATTTATACGTATGTGGCTACATTTTCATAGCTACCAAAGTAACACTATGAATCTGCACTCAGGCACCTGCATCTTTTTCCATCCAGGAAATTAGCCCAAGTACGTGATCAGAGAAAGGATGCCTTACTTTGTGGCAGGCAATTCTGCATGTATTTGCAGGCCAGGCTATAATGAGGAAGGCAACAATATGCTAGGGAGAATACAGAAATGTTTGGGTAACTATGTTTTCTTTATAAATCTTACATACACCTTAGTCTGTTAGTCTGATATCACCCCACTTGCATTCATACAGATTGATAAAAAGAATTTGTCAAAATCAGGCAAAAATAGTAAAACAACAGCAGGAATATAGAGCACACTTTTAAACAAATAACCGCGGAGGTGACTGATCCTAACACTGTTGATGATGGCTGAGAAAAAAAAAAGCTTAGAGGGCAACAAATTGTTAAAACATAACTCTCAGTTTTTCCTCTGAATCTTGTATTCCTTTCAGCGTTATGAATCTGCTTTTGTTCAGAGGAAACAGCTTCTATTGCTCTACATTTTCTTTGCCCACAAGATTCAGAAAGGAAATTTTGTGGACCCATGATGGCTGAGAAAAGTAATAAATGTTTTTGCTGAAGTTACAGGCTAGCCAGAAGGAGTGTCTGAACTCCATGAGTTTTTGGATAAGGAGAAACAGATGGGTGAAGAGGTCTCTTAGAGGCTGTGTCAGAGAAGATAGCTCTAGTTAAAGGCTGAAATAAAAACATAGTGTGTTTTTACCACCATCTTTGGAAATACCACCAAGATTAGTGGAAATACCACCAAGATCTTCACATAACCTAATTCATTTTCCTCCTTATCTTGAATACATATTTCTATTTAATTTAGCTTATGTTTATACTTACTAAATTTTTATTTAACAATTCCACTCTGTTGAGTATCTGTGGTTTGAAAGGACCTAACTGAAAGCCAGCAGGATTAATTTAGATAAATAAACAGCTTTTCTAATTTTCTTGCACTACAGAGGTATAGCATCCCATTTGCAAACTGCCAGCATTTTTCTTCTTGAGTTGAAGGACTGCTGAGCCAAGCAGAGCTATCTTCAGTAATATCGACATCTACATATTCAAGGACTGGCATAATGCTTCTTTAAATGATTCAAATGAAGAATGAATAGAATGAAAAGTCCACTTTCTAAATTGGAAATAAATAGCATTTCATGAAGGATTTGATACATTTAGTTTCTACAGCAACAGGCATTGGAATAATGCTTTGATTTAGGATACAAGAACCTTAACAGTTGACTTGTTTAAATATTAATAATAATTTTTTACTTTAGGAAAAAATGAATCATTTGAATCTGAAGATCTTAAAATGCTGCTATTCTGAAAGGAAAGAAGCACCAATGTTCTTAAAACACAGAACAATTTACTTCTTCTTCAGGACAACTTGACGCACCGGTAGATGTGTCAGGAGAAGCGAAATGTTGAACCTCCACAATTCCATTACTCCCACCCTTTTCAGAGCCAATAGATCACGAATGGTTTGAAACTCATAAGATGAATAAGTATGAATACCTAAAAATCTTACTTTTAATACTCTGGAGATTTGGCATAATCACCCTGAAAGCAGAAGATAGTTTAGGGCAAAACTTCTTTTCTTAGAATTTTCCATCATTGTACAAATTAGGTTATTTTATCATTGGACATCCCTCAGTTCTCATCTACTCATTGTACTCCTTCATCAGTCTTCAAAAGTTCACGTTCTGACAGTCAAAAAATTGTCACATCTAATTTTCTTGATCTCTGAAAGACATTTTACTGCCTCCCATCAATCATGGATAAGTACAGAACCTACTAGTATCCATGACAGTTAAAACAAATGAGTGCCCTTACCAGCCCTAGGTGCAACCCTACTGCATGGCTTGGAATTGTAACAGGGTTAGGGATCTCTGCACAAAGGAGCTATATTCTAATAGTTTGTGTGCCCTTTTCCTCCCCCACAGAAAATCTAAAACTTTCAGCCAGACAATTCCAAACCTGTGCGGTTCTGCCAGATGATTTGACATGAATTCAATCAATATTCATTTATTTGTTTGTTGGTTTATGATTCTTTCAGGCTTCTTTCTCTGGCTGTGATTTCTAATTTTCATCTGCATTGATTTTTATGTTCCAAAAGACATTTATTTCTCCCTTTAAATCACATTAATTCAGGACATGGGACTTAAAAAAATTAGTTGTGATTTGCACTAAATTATTAGAGTTGCTAGCACTGTGATACAGACAGATTTTTATTTGTACATTGTTATCTCCAGGTCTGTGGCAGTGGTAAGCAGGGATACATTTGCTAATGTGTTATTGGAATTAGACTGAAAGAAAGCATACTGCTGATATTAGCCTCAAGGCTATAGAAAGGAATAGGTTTATGCAAGACATTCTGTCAAGACATAGCTTATTAGAAGTGTGATTAGTATCAGCTGGCAACAGGAGAGTGGTAGTGTGAAAAAACATTATTTATGCCACGAAATCTATTTACACCTATTTAGAAGTGTTATCGCAGTAAGTGCCTTACAAACAGGCACAGAATTTATTACTGAGTCATCAGCTTTCCTGGGAAGTAAATAAAAATATGTTTAAAATGGAGAAATACCTTCTAAACACGAATTGAAGAGGAAAAATTAATGGGTGGTAATCACTTTGTTTTCTCCTGTAAAGAAGCATTTGATTAAAAAGAAAGAATCTCTCTCTTAGTATAGGAAGACAAAGGCCTCTAAATAAAATTTAGCATCCAAATATTTATTGTGCATTTTTGTCTTCTTATGTTTTAAAGTATTAAGAAAGAGTGAATATGATTCATTATTTTGAATTAGGTTAATTTTTATGATCAAAATTGACAGCATTAATTTATTAAAAATGAGTATGCCTTTTCTTTGAAGGAAGCACACACTAATTAGCCCTTTTTCAATGTCTGTTTGTAAAAATAAAGTTTATCTGGAAGATTCAAAACCTGAGATAAAAGGAAGTAAAGTCATGTTCAGGGTATTCAAGATTTTCTAGAGATTAGAACTCCTAAATTTGTGCACTGCAAGCAGATCCTATTGCTATGGAAATCAGTCACAGTTTTGCAAGAGCTTCTCACATCATTTATTGACTGAATATCACAGTCCTAAGGAGATTTCCATTGAAGTGTAACTGAAGTAGTCAGATATTTTAGGATTTGTTGGAGTTGGTTGTTTTGGTTTTTTTTTTTTAGCTGTGGACTTCTTGCCTCTTTTGGACTGAGATCTTAATTATGCTTTTCAGCAGAAAAGTAAGTTTGCAACCTGACTCCAAAAACCTACACCCTGCTTTGTGAAAGATCAGATTCAGATACCTTCTTAAGGTTTTAAGTAGCATTTAAGCTCTTTTGCAGTTCCTGTCTGTGTAACTCATATGCTTGCCCTGTCATTCCACATATAAGGAAGATGTTGAAACCTTCAGCATTTTCTTTGTGATCTTTGTCTTTGAGGAACATGCAGTGTTCCGTGCAATGAGCTAAGTTGTTATCTATAGAAGCCTGGTGTGGTATTTGGATCTCAGACTACGTATACTAATTAAAGTAAATCCTGTATTATATCTAGAAGTTCTAAGCAGAGGGAGACCCCATCATGTCAAATTTATCATAAAAAGTCCATGTTCATCATGTAGGACCTTATTATGGTGAGGCATGCCCTGGCCCATGTTATCTTGTGTGTCATGTCTGCTTGAAATGTTGCTGCCTGACCTAAGCAAAGCCATCAAGAGCATTTAGTTACAGTCAAATGCTGTACTCAGCAGCAGGCCTGTGTCTGAGCCTGAGGCTTAACCCTATTTCATATATGGGTATAGAGGAGCTCAGCTGAGAGGCGCTGAGGGAGACAAAACGTTGCTTAGATGCAGGAATTTCAGTTCTAGCAATGAGTGTAAAGGCAGAATTCAAAAAATAGAAAGCATATCTGCTCCGGAGATTTCCAGACATGAAGGCGCATGCAGAACAAAGAACAAAAAAGCAGGAGATAAAAAATTCTGATTTCACAATAATGATGATCAAAAAACAGAACAGGTTGCACAGATATTTTGTGGAATTTTCATCCCTGATGGTGTTCCAAGGTTGAGCAAACAAGGTCAATCCATGTCTGGAAGACACATTCATCCACAAGATCTAGCTTCCAGCTTCAATGATTCTCCATTTCTATAAAACAAGGACTGTTATTATTGATGGAACAAAGCTGAGTTTTATCTCCTGCTGCTCTTTTACTGGTTTCCAAGACCTAAAGGTGTGGGTTGAGACACTTGTAGGTATACTCCAACTCCCACCTCCACAAGATCACAGGTACAGAGCAGAAGGAGAAGACCTTGACAGCCTTGTGGTAAATGAAGCAAAGAGCTTGTCCTTACCTAATAATTTGTGAACAAGTCAGTTTGTGCAGTGGCAGCAGTAAATCAGTGTGGAAATGTGCATGTGCAGAGCTTCTCTTTGAAAAGCTGAGTCACACCATGAAGGTGGCTTTTATGACTCTGCAGGATGTTAATTTTTTTGCCTTAATCAAGTGCCTGTGCTCTGCAGATTCTGTTGGTGTATCTGCTCTGATCTACCCTCCACTTCTTCTGCCTTCTGTTGTACTTACACAGTGTTGAGTCCTTTGGTGACATTTCCTTCACTGAATTTATGGTGTCAGGCACTGTGGGGTGTACAGAGCTGCTTTTGAAATTCTGTGTTTACTTCTTACACCAAATGCCACATCTCATTCGATATGTTAATTTCAGAATCTAATTAAGTTTTAATTAAAATAATTGGAGTTAATAATCACAGTTCATGATCCTCAAGAAGGAAGGAGAGTAATGATAATTCAAAACAGTATGTTTTTACTAAGTGTATGAACTTTTCTTAATATAACTACTAGTTATATTCTGGTTAATTAAAAACCATGAATATTAGAAACTGTCATAAGGGAGCTGAAAAAGGAATACTCGTAATTTTGTTTCAGAGAGCATGAAAGGACAATTTACACCTCTTTTGGAGCTCTTGAAGACTAACCAAGAGTGAAGTCTGGTCTCTCTGTTTACTGAAGGTTTAAATAAGCTTATGTCATGATGACATAAAATGGATATTGATGAATGTCTCTGTGACCTTGATTCAGGAAAGTAGACTACTCAGTTCCATTATAGATGAAGAGAAGGTTGCAGTAATTAAAACTGTTTTGATGAGTTGGGATTTAATAACATAATTGCTTTACGATATAAAGTACTGACTCAGCTGATTCAGCCAAGTGTTTAAGTGCAGGCCTGTTTGGTTGGTTGGTTGGTTTTTTAAGTTAGCTTTTAGAAAAATAAAAACCTCATTTTATGTCTTTTCTGCTAAAAAGAAAAGAGATGAAAATATGATCAGAGAACACTGTTTCAGCTAGAAAATGTCTTTATTCCAAATGAAGTTATGACTGCTGGATCTAAAGATCTGAGACCTTGATAAATATTTTAGGATTAAAGAAGAAAATTTACCATGCAGACTATGATCTGTATTATTAGCATCCTGCTGTCTGACCTAAATAGAGAAGTGAAGAGAATTCTGATTGCCGACAGACCTCGAAGCTTCCCAGTGACATGCCGTGACATGCAGAATGCATTGTGTATAACCTGTATACACACCTGTAACTCAAATTCCAGATCTGTCACTCAAATTCCTCTCAGAAGGTATTGTGATAAACAGGTTTACTGCATTTTAGAACTGAAAGCAGGAGCTAACAGGCTGGACTATTTCTATTGCTTTTTTTCATTTTGGATTCTAAGACTCTTCCTTCAAAGAAGGAGTTTCTCAGTATGCAGAGCAGGTGGTTATGATGAAAAATACATAATGTATTCCATACTGAAGATATTGATCCCCCGCAAAATGAATATTAAGTTATAAATTTCTTATGTCTTTGTTTCAGTCATCAGTGCAAATGTGGATACTGAACAGTATTGCAACTTAAAGTAACTACTAAAGTGACCATGTAAAGAAAAAGGACATATAGAAATAATATGTTCTGCTTTAATAAGATCCATTCGATGAGCAAGTACTTCTGGACTACATTAGCTACTAATAGAAACCTGCTGACAACAACTTAGAAACTCAGATGTAAGAAGAAGCTGATTTCACCTTTAAGTAATAGCAATGAATTATTTAAACATAATTGCAGATGATTTGCAGAGTAGGTCTGATTTTTCTCCACAAGGCTGAATATTTTAAAACATTAATCATATCCCACTCAACATCCCTAGCAGCTGACTGCAATTTTCAGATATGTGGGGATTTTGAGGATTTATTGACTTGTGCTCTCTTGAATCATGCATACTCATTTCTGCTGTGATTGATATAGGATGGCATACTTTAATAAGGATAGCAGATTCCTGCATCTGAAACCTTTAAGCCCTATATGATGCAGGTTTGATGATTTGGGAATGTAATATCCCCCTGACAAGTTGTCTGTTCCCCACCTTTGTAAAAACAGGCTTCATCTCCACTGCATTTACTCCATTTGAGATTTCAGCCTGACTTTCTCTGTATAGATTGTCAGATTTAATTCTTTACTCTTCCAAGATGTTAAATTATGCCCCTTGCTATTGGCAACACATAAGTAAAGTCATTTAGCCACAGGGCCTGTTTGTGTGCAGTGGTCTCCACTGCTCTGTGCTGCTGAACTCAGACTGTGCACATAGGTCAGACAGACCCTCAGGGATCTGTGAGGATCATATTCAGTGGCTTATGTTATGTTGACAGTGATATCAGGGGACACTTGTAAATTCTGGCCTCAGAGACCTCAGAGTTCTCCTTGCTCTGTGCCTGACAGGCTCAAGGGGTGCTGGGGGAGATGCTCACTTTACCTTCTCTTCTGCATATTGTCTGCTGCAAAGGTTGCATGAGAGATTTAGAGTCACCAGAATATTTCCTTCTCTGCTAATTTAGAACTTGTTAAAAACTCAGTTATTCAACTACCAAAGTTTTCGTGACCAGGGAGACTGAACAGTACTGGCAAGTTATCAATGTGCAGCTACTGGGTTTCTGAAGCCATCCAACAGAGAGAGAAACTGAATTTTAGTGTGTGCATGGAAACCCCAGTGGAAGTGTTATGATTTTGCTTCTTTACTCAGTAACCCAAAATGGAGCTAAAGGAAACCTTTAGTGAAATTCAGATGTTGCAATGTTATAAGAACCCTGTGAAAATTCACATAAAACTTTTGTCTGCTTGTTAGAGGATTTTTATTCAATTAGATTAATGGACATTATTTTGAAATTAAAATCTAAAAAAAAAAGACCTTAGGGACCTGAAATTTGTCAGGACAACTGTGCAACTGTAGAGAAGAATGAGGGATCTCTATAATCATAAAGTAGTGAATAAAAAATAAAATGTCACTTTAATCTTCACTCTTTTATGAATAAGGTGTGGTAGATTTATTTATACTCATTCCAACAATCTAGAGTTCTGTAGACACATACGTTGCTGCAGGAAATGTAATAGCAGGAGACACTATTGAAGTCTGTTCTTGATTCTGCCCATAATAAATGTAGAAAAAAATTATTTAATGATCATAAAATTACTGCATTGAAGGAGTTCTTTGCATGACTGGTTGTCCTGCTTTCAACTGGGCATAAGCCATGACACTGGACCACAGCAGATTTTGCTTGTTAACACTTCTTCCTCATGATTTACAGGTAAAAACCTGGCTGGACTGCTCATTTACTCTCCAGGAACACTTCTTTAATAACAGATGCTTTAATTCCTGGAAGAAAAAATACAGATTTAAAACGTGCTACAAGAAACCACATGGAAAATGTGACAGGTATAGAGAGAGATATTCTGGTAGCTCTTTACTGTGACACATTAATTGTTTTGAAAGAATCCCACGTTTCCTCATGAGCAAAGCAAGAAAAAAGGCAAAGGTTTATGAGCAAAACTGTCAGTGAATCTGGAGAATTTGAAGAATAATTTTGTAATCTCCAAATTAGAGAAATCTTCAAAATATTCAAAGCTTTAAATAGTTTCTGTAATGTTGTTGATGATGATAACAATAATATTAACAATAAGATCAGCAGTAATAACAGTGATTCAAATAGTGTGTTTAGTAGCAGTATTAGGGACCACAGTTGCCAGTGGAAGGGAAAGCACCACAGGTATATCCTGACTACAGTAATCAGCTGGACACCCACACTGTCAGAGAAGCAGTGTGTTTGCTATCATGCTCCAAGCTGTGGTTGTTGAGAGCTAGGCTGTCTGACTGTGAAAGGCCTTTGCAAAGTGAGTCACTGTGTCTTACATTTGCTTTTTCCCCCTCCAAATTTCTTCCTATTCAGCATTCTCATCCCCTCTCTAATCAACAGCTCATCCCTGTTTACTCTTTCCACACTTGCCCTGATTTTGATGGCTTGATACCTTTATTTTATCCTCATAGCACTGCTGCCTTGGCCATTTCTAGCTTGGTCAGCAATCCCATTAAGCTAGTACCTCATTTCCCACCCATAATATCTCTCATTTCTACTGCTTTCCGTGTTGCTATCTCATTAATGTAATTACAGCAGTCAGAGTTGACAACCTGCATACATGATATTTCTGTTTCCCTATCTGTAAGATCATGAAATATCTTATTAGTGTAGCATCTGAACACAGGTGAACCTCTGCATCCATGTCCTAACAATCACAGATGATCAAAACTGTTCATATAAAAAGGAAAATTCTGTTTCCAGCTTGTGTCTAGCCACTTGATTTCTTTGCAACTTCAAGTCCATATAAAGGCAGTGGTCTGTCTACCATTACACAGTTCCAGTCCTCAGGAAATGCAGGAATGTTATAATGGAATAAGAGTATCCTAGTTTCACAAAGTTTCTCATGTCTTTGTAGTGTAGAAACAGCTTCCATGGACACTTCAGCCTAGGCATACACAAAGGTTGGCCTTATTTTTCTCTAGCCATTCCCTCTTCTTGAAAAAAGTTTTGTCTTTTTTTGTTTCCCCTTATTCTGGAATAAACCTCAAAAATACATGTAATTTATTGTCTATTTCAGTTCCTTTCTAAGTACATGAATGTGGCGAATGGAAAAGGATATAGAGTTATTAATTTAGAATTTAGATAGGTAGGTAGCCAGATGCATACAAGATTTCAGAGATTTCTCTCATATGTGGAGAATCATAAATTCGACTTAGAGTTGCACCTTTCTACACCAGAAAAGCTCTCTCTACTTGGACCTACATCAGGGTCAAAGGTCCCATCTGGTGAGGTCCTTTAACAATACTATGGACAAGCTATGTGCAGTAAAAGACAGGAAACATTCCAGAAAAAATGGACCACCACAGAACATGGGAAAGGATTTAGGAGGATGTTGGGTTCTCTCTGGAGGAGCTAGTGAAGGTACTGGGCTGCCCAAAATATGGCCTCAATCAAGCTACTGAGACCAACCCAGTACCCTGAGCAAGAAGCAAGTCACCTTTTAGAGAGCTTTTGGCAGCTACCAGGAATGGGGAGATGCTAGCCTATATATGGTAAATCTGACTAACTGCAAAAAAAAAAAAACAAAACAGAAATTTCCAGAGAACAACAAGGAGAAATTTCTAATGTCAGGCAAAATCAGAGAAGAAAGTGGGAAAATAGTCCTGTTGCTTCCATAAAACCGATGGATTTAATAACCTACCTGCAAAGAGATGAATTTGTAAGTATCGCTGAGCAAGAAAAAATTCTGAATTGGTGGAAAAAACTATTTTCATTTCCTAATCCACTTCAGAAGTGTTGAGTACTTGTTTGGTTTGGTTTGGTTTTGCTGTTTCTTTGTGAGGTTTTTGGTTTTTTTTCTCTCATGGTGTCTTGGGTTTGTTTTTTTTTTTTGTTGTGTTTTCTTTTCCTCTAGTGTTGTGGGTTTTTCTGTGAAGTTTTCTGTTTGCTTTTTTTTCTGATACAAACTTTTAGTTAATACCTTTTTTTTTTCCTGTAGCATTTTACAATTGAATAAATGCTTTAAAGGATAAGGGCAGGAAAATAAAGAGAGACACATGCTTAGTCACTGAATAGAATAAAATAAATTCTTCCTTGGCTAATCACAATACTTATTTTTAACACTGTGCACCATCAACAAGGGAGAAAGGGTAAGAGAAAGAGGATTCTCAGGTATTCAAGAAATCTAGTTGTAATCTCTTACAAGTTTATAGATAGTGGCATCTTGGAAAGGAGATTTGTATTTATTAAGTAATCACTGATTGGAGATGGATAAATTATCATTACCATTTGTGCAAAGAATAGCAATGAAAAGAGAACATAACAATAATAATAAAAAGAGAACAATTATTTATTCAGCTGGGGTTAGAAATGCAGATTAAAAACAGAACCTATCAAAACAGGTGCCAATAGGGGATGCAAAGACTTAGGAAGGTGTTCACAAGCCAGCTATATTTGTAAAAAATTTTAGTTAGTTCAGAGTAGCTCAGAACAGCTCCATTAAATCCTTACAAATGTCGGGGTGTTGATAAGGAATGCTGTGCTCTAGCACTTAATTGATCTGCTGTGGAATACAGCCCTAACTCAGTGGGGGTTAAAGTGCCTGATAATTTATATTTTGTTCTTAGAACAAAAGATTATCAGTCTGGGGGTTTTTTCCTATTTTTTCCCCCTGGTATTGATTGTCAGGGAACAACCAAACTTCAGTTTATATTCTCGCGTTATAACATTTTTTTGCTGGTGAACCTGATCCAAACTGTGTCCCAAAGGAGATAACCTGAATTAGTAATGATTTCCAATCATTGTGTGTATGGACATTACAAATGAAACATTAGAATAAAGACTGATAAGATTATCAACTATGATTTGCAGTGTCTGCACAACCTTTACCCTTTCTGGAAGAAAACAATAAAACAAACCAGTAAAAATCAGATTAAGTAAAGTTCACTTTTAACCAGATCTTTTTTAGTCCTGTTTGGTCTTTTTAAAGCTGTTATGGAATATCAAGCAGTCCACTCCAGGACAAAGAGAAAAGTTCTTAGAATGCACGCACACTGATAACATTCACGGTTTGGTATTCTATGAAGAATAGGAAAAAGGACCAGGAAAATAAAAATCAGAATTTTTCTACCCTTGCTTGAGCAGCAGTGTTGGATGAGATGATCTCCAGCGGCACCTTCCAACCCCAGTGTGTCTGTGATTCTGTGCCACTGTATTCTTGCCAGTCCAATTGGTATCAGTCTATTTCAGCTGTGAATGAAGTCTGGACAGCCATGGGCCTGTGTCCCCTACATTACCACCTCTGCTTCCTACATTGCCAAGTTATTGAGCCATGCCTTGACCTCAAAGGTGCACCATGAGATGCAGAAGGAATGATACATTGCCAGCTATACAAGGTGTTTATTCACATCTAAGGAGAAACAAAGTGTAAGTTTTCCTAGAGTTTTCAAGCAGTCCTGGAAAGGCCAGTGGGGTTTGGCAACCACCAAGCCTGTGGATTTTTGGATAAACGAACAGCTGCCTGTACATCTCTAAGGAACCTGTTACTCTGCGATCAGACAGAGTGAATAATAAGTAATAATATTTTTTTTGGCTGAAACAAGCAAGAATGAATGCCCTCACTAGAATCCTGTACTAAACAATTCTGTTTCAATTGATCTGCTGTACGGATGGAGAAAATGCATTTTTCAGACTGAGCAAAGTAGAGAATGTGACATGGTTTTCAAATAGTTGTAGCCTTCTCTCATATTATTTCCATTGGTTCTTCTCAGATTTGAAGTACTTTTAGTAAAATGAAAGGGAAGAGGAAAGAGAGAGGCAGAAAAGAAATAAAAGGAGAAAAGTAAAGCAATGGCAAGAAAATTGAAAGGGAAAAACGAAAAAAGACAAGACAAGAGAGGATTTGTAGCTGTTCATACAATTATATATGTAATTCTTAATACAATCTCTTTCTTTACATCCATTTACATTTTGTTTAGTTTTTTGCTGATTATTATTTCTGATTATTATTATATTAATGCTATTATTAGTATTATATTATTAATAATTATTATTTTCTGCTGATTATTACGTGGAAAGAAAGATATCAGTTTCAACAATGGATTTATAAATAATTGTTCAGTTGCTTAATCTTCATTGGCAGAACTTGCTGTTTAATGTAATGGAAATAAACAGATGATGGAAATTAGCATGTATTACAAAAAATTTTGAAGAAACAATATTTCATTACATTCTCAGTTCATGTAATGCAGTTTTCTTCAAAACCTGTCACAGCCTCCTCTGCTCTTTGCAGTGGAGGGCATCCATTATTTGTCCAGATGCTTCTCTGTGACTTTGTTACAGGGAAATTTGGATCACAGGTCTTAAAGGTTAAATGTAAATAAAAAGCCCCTGTAAAAACGAGTTGCCAAACATGGTTCAATTATTCTTTTCACAGCTAAATTTGTGCACTAGTGGGGTTTGTTTTAATTATTTTTAATTATTTTTAAATGAACTTTTCAGTAAGCTAATAACACCATAACTTAAAAAAACTGATGTAGAACATAAAATTGCCTTGGCTGGGGAGGTCTAGAAATGTGTATTCATGTGACTGTTGGATACTGGCTTGCTTGCTTCTAACAGTCCCAGTTTCAGGGATGAAATCTCCCATTCTAGGCAGCTAAATTTCCTTATACAAGGTTCAGAGAAATAAAAGGTTTTCCAAACAGGGTTTGCAGCTCCCAGAAAAGAGGATGCTGTCTTGGTTTCATCTAGGGAAGAGTTAATTTTCTCAGTAGCTGTTACAGTGATGAGTTTTGGATTTGGATCGAGAATGGTGTAAGATCTGTACTCTAACCAATAGCAAGCAGATATTTACCATTTCTTGCCTTCTCTCCATCCAGTTTAAGGACTATTGTATTACTTGCTGCAAGATAACATTATTTAATCAGGAACACAGTCCCCCCCATCAACTTCAAGCTGTTGGTAACATTTATCACATTTAGGTTCCTTATGGTCATTATACAGTGAATTTTTACAAACCAGTGAGACTTGTAAATGATATCCAATGGTCTAACTCTTCTGGCATCAGCTGGAACACTTCTCTCCCCAAAAGATCTCAGTTAAAGTTAGTCAGAATCCACTTATATTCCACATATCCTTAGCAAGAAAAGAGTAGTCATGTGTTGTAGGGTGTTCAGATGTCTAAAATACTGGAAACAATGAGCTTCCTATCCACAATATTTTTCCACCCATTATTGACCATTTTGGTCTTTTCCGGTGATGCAGAGGTTTGTCCTTTGAGGTCTCAAGGCCTTCATTCAGCCCAGAAGCTGAGAAGGGATCATGAATGGCCCCTGTGAGCTTAGGGACAGGGTGTTCTCTGATTTTATCATGCATGGAACATGAAAGGGAGGCAGTATTTGTAAGAGTGTTTATTCACAAAGTTGTTTTGCTGATATGTAGAACATTTTTGTGAGCACTTTAACACTGATTGACACATTTGTAAAGGGGAAAAGAAGATTTCTTCAGGTTTTTCAAATGAAATATTTAGGAATAAATATCATGAGACTCAATCTAGGAAACTGTGCACCAGGACAAACATGTAGTTAGATGAAAACAGAAGGAAATAATACCTACACAGAGAGGACACAATTGTGAGGAATTTGCTTGTTTTTCTAAAACATCATACGCTTGACTTATTTACAAAATTATAGCAAAATCCCTTGTGCCCACCAGTCATTTATTCAAAAAACATTTTGAGTGACCCTAAAAAGGGCAATTGTGTTGTTGCATAATCAACACTAAAAATAAAATTATTTACAAGAATAAAAGTGTATGAATTTCCAAATTACTATCTTAAATGCCTATCGAAGACCAGGTTTATGTTGTTAATTGAAATACTGGTGCATCCCCTTTACTCAAACCACCATAGCTTGCTTCTGTTTCCAAAACCAGGAACGATTCGGTGTTGACTTGAACTTTCAAGCTCTTGGCCCTTCTCAGTTACTAATGCATTTATAGACAGATGAATTAACACATGCTTCAGGCCATGGACACGATTACCATATGCAGCAGTCAACTGACTTTTTTGTCTTGGCATTTCAAATCCCATGCCACTCTGCTCTAGATTTATTTTCGCCAAATATTTAAACTACAAAGGAGATTGTTTGTAGTTGGGCAGTTTTGAGTGGTCTGTGTGGTGAATCAACAACTCTCTTTGAGGTGTTAGCAATTTGCATAGCAATGCTCCATATTTATTATTACTAAGAACCTACAATCAGTCATGTTATTCTTCCCTCAGATTTTGTCTCAAAACGTTAATCTCAAAAACTTCATCCCTGGGTAAAGTCTACTGGATGCTTTGGACATAAGAGGAAATCAAACTCTCTAATTTTCCACTCGCTTTTGCAGCTGCCCTATCTTGACATCGTTGACTCTTTTGGAAGGTCGTGGAATCACTTCTCTAGCCAAAGGACAAAAGTATTGGTTGTAGCCATTGAGAAGACAATAAAATCTACTTAATACTATGTCCTTTTCCTCTTGCCTTCCAGGACCTGTGAGAGATGGCTTCTCTATTTTAAATATTTAAAAATACTTTTGCCATTTTTGCCAATACATCACATGAAAATTTTCTTTACATTTGCTACTTTCTTTCCCTTGAGGCCTGTATTACAGCATATTTTTCTCAGAAAACATAGACATGATAGACATTGATGTTTAAATTTTTTCAAATACTTAATGTCATCATCACACACTTGTATTTATTCCTTATATTAGAAAGCTCACAGATAAATGACTTTAGAACTATGTTAAGCTGACATTTATCTGACAGGCAGAACAAGAGAAGTGTTAACTAAAACAAAAGTTAACCAGCTTATTTCAACAGCTTTACTCTGAAATATTTATTTTGTTCAAACATCTTTAAAGAAACAGATATGAAAGCTGTCCAGGCTCTTACATTTATTATCTCATATTTTAGCTGTCCTAACCAGAAAGATGTTCTGACCAAACTTTTTCAGTATCTGTCTTTCTTTCAATTTGCATTCTTGGATTTGTTATTTGCTCAACTAGCTTGTAAAAATCACCCTTCATTTTGCAATACTGTATATTAGAAAGTATAAGGCAAAAGTACTGATGTTTACACGGTTTTCAGCTGTATAGCTCTCCTGTATATTGAGTCAGCTGCCTTTGCTGCTGCTGGTTTGCAGGGCCTGGAACCGACTGTTGATGATGGATAGTGGTTGTAACCTTGCAGCTGAGAACAACAGATGATTGTGGGGAAATCATGAAGATTGTTTCACATCAGGCTCCAAGCCTCATCCTGCTGTCAGCAGCACTGATGCTCCAAGAAAATGCTGGTGAAACAGAGTATTATGAGTTTTGTGACTGGTAGCACATCTGCCAAACATTTGATAGCTTCATGCTTTTTATCCAAGCATTTTAAACAGATTAGTTGCATATTTATCTTGCAGATAATGCTAACATTTTTTAGATTTAGTATAGTAAAATCAGTGTCTTGAGAGCCATATTCTGTGAGAAATGGTTTGACAAGGATAAAACCAGGGCTATTTTTCCTGACATGCACATCCCTGCCGGTGTATATCAGCCTTTCCTGGGACTCAGGCTGCAAGAGAACCTCTGTTGCATGAACAGTTGGTCTGAGAGGTTTCACAGAATATCATCAGGGAGATCCCATGGCTCATGTCTCTGGTTCCATTTTTGTTTCTCACTTATCTTCTGTGTCCTCTAGGATGAACAAGTTAAATCTGTTTAGATAATATTAATGTTTAAATAATTTTATTTTTTCAGTGTTATCTTTACTATCAGAAAGGTTTTCAAGGGCAGAGCCTGAGCTCAGGAATATTTACATCCTGCACGTCCAATTGCATGACACACTTGGTGCATTTCCAAGAACCCAACTATGCAGTGAATTCTTTTCTGCTTCCTCTATCGCTGTTCTGTTTTCTCAGAAGGACATGATCCCAATGTCCCTGACTGTCCCATCAAATGTTGTGGTTTGAGGTCACATAAATGAAGACCCTTGCATATAGAAACATTATGCTCACAAACACCCATACATGTTCTGAGTGGACAAATACCTGGTTCGGGTTTATTTTACATCAAACCTTTCAAAGTTCCATGCTAATATGTAAAAATACAGCTTCCTTACAGATTTTCCTGATGTTTTAAGCGTCATCATGCTACTGTTTAAACTGAAAAAATGTGGTCCTCTCAACAAAGTTAAAAAACCCTGTGTCAGCAGAAACCATCTGTTATTTTTGTATTGGTACTGTATTTAATTACAGAAATGCTCACTTAACTGGCAGCTGTCTGACATGAAGTTGTCCAAAATTTATTTGGTTTATCTAAAAGCTGCCTGATGTTCTTTCTGGTGTCCTGAAACTCAGGATGAATGACAATGTTAGTGTGTACAATACCATGCTTCTTTAATCACATTATAATTTCCCAGGTAAGAATCTTAAAATTGGTAGTTAAAATACAATGAATCAAATTAGTTGGGTCTGGAAAACAAAAAGATAATTAGATGCACTCTAAGTGAATGTCCTGCAAACCAGATCACCTTTCATAAGCAGAGGCTTCGTTTTCATCTTTGAGTCTTTGGTAATATGTTTTAGGAGATTAATAATTTGTCAGATGTGAAGGAAATTGAAACCTTTACCGAACTCCTAAATAACTTGGCTTTAACTAGTCTAGTTCTTTTGTTTATATATAAATAGTACCTTTTATTTTGATTGTTAATTTGATTCAAATATAACTAAGAAACAAACAATGGCTTAATTTAAAGTAATGGATATATTAATTTTTATTAACTGATTGTTAGAATATTTCCATATAAATTTCTATACAAACTGAGGAAAAGATATAGAACTTTAACTAACATAAAGTATTCCATTCCAAGTGGGTAAACAAAATATTAGTGTCTTTCATGGAGGTTATCATGGTTTATAGTTGGCATATCACATTCCTATGAAGACGGTCTCAGCAAGAGCTGTAGATGTCACTGCATAGAACTATTCTTAATATGTGATTTCAAGAACTTTGATCTGCTTCATCTATTCTAATTATGCAAACTATTTCTGGGACTGTCAACAACAAAGTACTTGGAAATAGGCATTAGAACTATGGTTTTGTCTTACAGTATTACTGAGCTGGTTCACATCAACAGGATCTGAGAGAACCACGTAAATAGGATGACTCACTTTTCTTATTCTTGTTGGGCATTGAAGAACAAATTTTTTCAAGGAGTTTTGCTATTATATTTCACTCAATATTTTTGCCATGATTCTTCTGTTTGGTTCACTGCACATATTGATTACAAACCATTTGCTGTGAATGCTCTCCACTGAAAATCACTGAGGGATCAGTTAGTCGTGGTTTACTGGGGAGGCTAGGCTAAGGCTCTACTGCTCTCCAATCCCTCATCCAGAGCTCTAGTGCCTGCTCCCAAAGTACACAAGGCTACCGTGTGTGCACAGGTCTTACTCCTCCCCTCATTTGGGCTGTCTGTGTGTGCCACAAGAGCTGTTGTGAGAGGAACTAGTAGAGTTTGTAATCGGGGCAAAGCGACACAGAAATCATTGCATCTCTTCCCAGAAGAGCAATTTGAAGAATACTAGGACAGCTGCCTTTCTTAATGTGGCAGTAGAACATATTCCTAAAAAGAACAGTAGTAGAAATAGGCTACTGCTGGATTGATCAGCAAGATTTTGTTGTAGTTATGTAATGTAATGTAATGTAATGTAATCACAGATGCAATTCACTCAAGTTAGATAAAAAACGGGTTTACTGAGTTAGGATGACATTTAGATTTTATGGCCTTTCCACTTAATTATTGGTAAGAACATAATTAATTTCCAGACAGAATCAGGATAGCTGACTTTTTTTTTCTTTTCTTTTTTTTTTTTTGTGTCTTGGTTGGTTGTTTTTTAAGCTTGATGGACTTGCATATCCTTTTTCAGAGCACAAGGGCAGTCTGAAAGAGTGGAGAAAATGAATGCTATCACACTGAGTTAAATGAAATGTCCCTTGAAAATTGTGGGTCTTTGTTTCTTTCTATGAAAAAAAATCTTTTGAAAAAGTAAAATACAATAAACACAAAATACATAATAATATTTTGTCATGTAGCTATTTGTACCTATTTTCCAGAATTTCAATGGTACATCAACAGTACAAATGGTACATCAACAGAGCAAAATGATGTCACATCACTCCAGAATATGGTGACTCGTCATATTTTCACAACTACTATTCTTGCAATTTTTCAACATATTTTGGTCTTTGTGCACAGCGTGAATTCCACCTCAAAATCTCATATATTATGGTGCATCATTTTGCTCTACTGCTATTTACACATTGTGAAATAACCTGAAAAAATAAGAACATAAATCCATGCCAGAAGAATGTCTTAAACCTTAATTTCCATTTCCAAGTGTTTTTTCCAAAGTCAGTAATTTTGAAAAGCTTACAAAATTTTAATTTTATGGTAAATTCCGAACTTTCTTTTTCCATATCTGTCTGAAAACTGTTGAGATGCTTAATTATTGTTTTTATAACTGAGTGCCTAAATGTTGGCAACCTCTGTTACAGTCTCTGAGTTTCACAAGTAGTTCTTTTACTAAAATAATATTGATTTTCCACATTTCCAGGTGTATCCATACTATAATAAAACCATTATAATTACCATTTTAAGCTCTGATAATTTCCTAATGAAATTTTCCAATTAACCTTAAAAGTCTCAGTATGTTAACACCACATAGTAAAGATTGTGTAATAACAGACAGTTTAAATTATCATTGCTCTTACTTATTTGTGTATTGCTGGCAGTGTGTGCATCTGCACATACTACCAAGTTTTGCATAAAATTATGGGAAATTAAGTGAATCCCATAGAAACTAGAAACAGTTTCTGAAAGCAGGAGAGTGATAAGAAGCAGGAGTTCTATACCAGTTTGAACCGATTTTTTTCTCTGATGGGTTGGTTAGCTTTGTGATTTTATAAGTACCCCAAAGAAACAGGGAAGGAACAGACATATAACTTTTATTTTGTAACTTTACAGAAAGGATTTAGCTGAAAGCAGGGCTGCAAACTGAAGTATGAAATAATAATCTTATTTTATCTTCAATGTGAACATTTAAATCTGTTGGTTTATGTCCTATGTAGGAATTGTTCCAGCTGGAGAAAAGCTTAATGAACATGTAAGACAACTTTGAAAAAATAATGATCTAACTGTTTTCAGTGTCCTGGAATGTCATTATGTTCTTGAGCTTCCAGCTGGAAAACACTTGTCTAAATTTGAAAAATCTGCATGTTACACCTCTCACCAAAGACAATCTATGTAATTGCTATTTCAAAAAAGCCTATCAGTAGGGATTATGTGGCATTTTTTTTTCACTACTTGCTCTAAATTTTGAGAATTATTATCTTGAAATAAGAAAACATACCCAATGTGTTTTCTGATTCTTCTTTACTACTCAGTGACTTTTGTTCCAAGTACCAATACTGCGTAGTTTAGGACAAATAGACTTCAGAATAGCTCATCTAACGTCTTCTTTTTAATTCAGCTTACAAATTTCACTGAGTTCTTTCATGCAGCCCTTAAATTGTACCTGATTTTGTGAGTTGAAGACATCTGCAGCTCATTGATACAGCTGTTCTATTGTTCTGTAGGTTGATCAGCCAAATCATAAACTCTTACTTCCAGTTCCAAGTTTCCAGAATAAATACACTTAAAATCTGATAGTTTCCCTTCTACAGCATGGCCTATCTGCTGGCATATAGGCCAGACTGAGGCAGAAATCCACTCCCTTGTGTTCTAGTGGTAAACTAACCCACCCTATAGATAAAATTTCTTACTTCTGTGATCATCCTCCTAACATCCCAACATCATACTAACATCAACAGCTGTCATTCATCATAACCAAATCACCTTGCCCTTATTTGTCACAAACTAAAGAGATTAAACCTCATTAGTCTGGAACATTCAGCATTTTCTCAAGACTTTGCAAATGTTATGTGTATTTTACCCACCCATTTGTCAAAAACAAGAGCACAGAGGTGTTTCACCATGTAGGGATGAATTGGTCACCCCTTTTAGTGAAGATATTGTGACATTGTTGTGGCTATAACAAGGCAGTTTTATCTTACTGGAAGGTTTTCTTCCATCTAACTTTTTCCAGTTTCTCTCAAAATATTGCTTATAAAGTTTCACTTTGCACTTAATCTCTAGCAACCCATATCTTGTGATTTTTATTGACTCAGAAAAACACATCTCTTGGTGATTATGGTAGCTGTGGATCTTCATTGCTGTGGATTAAACCTTAAATTGTTGTGAAGATTAGGCTAAAAATTCAAGTAGCTCATTAGACCTGACTCAGAACCATCAGAATCACAGCGCTCACATCCCAAAACTTTCAAACTAATCCTGAACAAAAGATGACTTTGTTCTTTATGTCTTTAGCTAACGAGGTTCTCTGTCAAGTCAGCTGCAAGTCACCTTTAAGCCTACAAAGTCAAGAAATTCCCAAATTAAAACTTAAGTTCCATCTTTAAATCACCCATATAATGTCCACATAATTATTTTTATGATGATTATCCAGCAAATTTGGAGTATTGATGTATAATGAGATCAGGTAAGGACTGTATGTCAGCGATAAATCCTGATTTCCTTGATTCAGTCTGCATGAGTCAGGCCACAGAATGGACATTTATTTCAGTTTAAAACCCTCATTATCTGCCACAAGTACACAGTGTCAGAGTAGATGAGGGGGACACAGAAACAACTTTAAATAGAACAAGAGCATTTTGAAAAATGTTGTTCATTTGATAGCTATAGAGTCATTCAGCCTCTTCTGAGATTCAGAAATTCTTTTCTCTCTTGAACCAGAACACATTTGTATCAAAAGTCATGCCTGGCTGAATGTCTCTCTGACACAACCCCAATTTGAAACCTGGTAGTCAGTGTTCTCTGTGAACCTTCTTCTATCTATCTCACACAGGAGAAAATTGGTTCTCAACTAGAACAAGTGAGGTCAGGTAAAGCCTGCTGCTGACTTTCATAAAACGATCTGCTGTAAAAATTTATTTCCCCTGCAAGCCAAAGATGAAAGCTGGTCAGTTTTATTAAACTAATCGTTTGCATGCTGTCAGCCTGTGTAAGTCTAAGTTTAATTTTTTTTTTAATAGAAAACATGTTCTTATCGAATAGTGATTGACTGAAAATTCTGGAGAATAAAAAATGTTAAATAAGAACAAGACAGATGCAATAAATGAAATTCAGCATGATTATTTGTGTCAAAATATGTCATCTTTCAGTGTGGGCAACTTAAAAAATGCCTGAGATGATGGCTATTTGGTTTTTCAGTCTTGAAGCTACCAAAATATATGCATCCAAGTGGCAGGACACATGTAGTGGGGACATCTCCTGAGAATGACTTATGCTCAACAAAACTTTCTCTTTTACAAGTCAGCCCAACAGACTTACAAGATAATAATGTCTGTGAGTTGCTACACCTAAAACCAATTCCTGGATGTCCAGGAGGAATAAAAGACTTTGATTTCCCTTACCTTCAAGAGGGTTAGGACATAAATTTTTTCTTTTCCAAGTCCAATACAAAACCTGTACAATAACAGAGAAGATATAAATTCAATCTTATGGTAATTTTATTGCCTGAAATGGAGTACCTTCTCTAGACATACTTTTTAAGGTGCCAGTAGATCTCTGTGTAGGCTAAATATTGTTCCAACAGGTGTTTAGAGAGTCATTTAATTTGGAGATCCTTGTGTTTGAATAATTATTGACAACAATCACTCCAGTCAGAACAATAACTGTGAAAACAAGAAAAAACAAGTTTTCTCCTTTTTTTTGGACCATATTCTAGTCTTATATGTGTAAGCATAGCAGCAATACAGCACCAACAACTTTGTAGTGGAAAGAAACATATATGTATACAGGTGTTCTGTAGAGACAGTGTTAAAGTTCTGATTTCCTGTAAATCTGTGTGATGATTAACATTGTCACTGTTTTGCTGCCTAATAACAAAAGGAACAAACTGTACAACAGAATTAAAGCAGTAAGATAAAAAAGCAATTCTTTAATGGAAGCTTTCAGGTGCACAAAATGCAGCATTGTGCATAGGTGACAGAGGATTTCTATAACTTTTATGAGGTTAATGAATTAGTATATCTAGCCTGTATATCCCATAGGAAATCAGTTACCTCAGCAACCCACCCCTTTTTCAGCCCCCTTGGAGTGGGTCCAGGGGCTTCTTTGCACTATTTGATTTTATGTCTCTTAAATTCTGATAGAAAATAAAATGTCTTTGTCAGGAATTCTCTTCTGAAGAATATTATTAAACAGAATTTCAAGAATGTATTAGTAAGGATTTTTTAAACTATGGGAGTGTCCTGGCTTAGAGTCACCCTAGGACAGAGAGATGACAAGAAAAATACTAGAAGCTACACAAACATGTATTAAAAATCTACAAGGGTACAAAGATATGAAAATATAATTGAAACAAATAAATTCTGTGTAAGATGGGTTTAATTCTGTGTATAAATTCACAGTTAGCAGGAGACTTTGCCCCTTTACTAACATGTCACCTCTGACAAGCAGAAGATACTACAGATGCTTACCTAGCTGGTGCTAGACAGGGACTGCTGTGAAAATCTTCTAACACGGGTTGCAGAGATTCCTTGCGTTCAATCACTTTTTAAGCTACAGAGATCCCTTTATGGCAATATTAGATAAAGTTATCTACATGGTAGACGTGAAGTTAAATGAAATAATCTCTCTTTGCACATCCATTTGTATCTCTTACTCTCTATTAAGTAATCAGACAGTGAATGAATCACACAAGTTGCTCTTAAGTTGCATGAGCTGAACACATTGATCTCTTACATTCTTGATGGTTTTTGTCTGAATGATCAACAATTTATCATTTTCTCTGTTATTTTGTACAGAACTAACCTAACAGCAGCAGCTGTACCAAGCAGACAGATAAGGTGACTGTTTACTGAGCTTCAATCTGCCTCATTTTCTGTACAGCCTCTTGAATGTACCATTGGCCAGAAACTTATGCTTAGATAATGAAGTATTGTAAGTCCTTTTCAGGAGCCGTTGATTGTCTGAATAGAGGTTTCCACTCTTCAGATGCAGACTTCCTCTTCTGTTTCTAAACTTATAATTTCACATTTGGCTATATTCAAACACTTTGGTAGTTTATGTCCAGCTTGCTGAATCACACAGGATGTTCCAAAACTTTGATCTATTTTTGTTTATATTTTTCACTTCATCTGCCTTCATATGTTTTGGAATTGATTAACACTTCTTAATTTCTCTCCAGGCCTGTAATAGAAATGTTAGATTCCAGAAGGTTCAAGATTGCTCCCTGTGGGATCTGGCTACAGTGTATTAATTAATTTCTCTTTTACATTAACAAACTATTGGTCAATTCTTAATGTGATGATTAGACTCTGTTAGACACTTGCTTTTCAATTCCATAAATAAAATACTGAGAATAACGGGGCTGAAATTAATCCGATTGATTATTAATTTTATCAAAAATACTTCTAATTTAATTTCTAAAATCAGGTTGCTTTGATGGCAGAAATTTTTTGTACCACATTAATGATGCCACTCAGCTTGTTTTTAGTTGGTTAAACTTCATATTTCCTTTGTTTAAGATTTATATCAAACAGTTATGCCTATTCTGCCATCTTAGCTTTGACTCAGCCAAATGTTACTGGTTTGGAGTCAGACTGTATGGAAAACTGGAAACAAAAAAAATGGAAAGCCTGAAGAAATGTTGTTCAGCTGCAATAGGCAGAATGAAATGTCCCTTCCACTTATTAAAAAAACAAGATATGTTACTGAACGGAAAACTATTATCAATAAATGATTTTTTACTGCTATTGTTATAAACACCAGGAGCAGTTGTAACTGTTTCTATGTAATAACTAGAGTTTGAAAGAGGGATTTAAATGAGAACTTCTAACTCAAGTTTACAAAGTTTTCACATTACTTGATCCATCCATTGTGTACTTGTGCTTATTTTGGGACCAAGACCCATTGAATTTATTAAAGTATATTTTATGTGTCATTTGGCAGCCTGGTTTCAAAGCAAGCTGCATCATTTTGAATGACATTAAGATCTTGGCTTTTTAAATTCTTTCTTGTTATTTTTGGTATTAAAAGGGATTATTTCATGCTAACTTAAATCGCCCTACTTTTTACTATTTTGCATGTCATGGATGTAATATTTATCAAAAGGTGGCCTACTTTAAATACATATCCTAATTGCTTATTTTCTGTAAGTGACTGACTCACATAACAGAGACATCCCATCCAAACTCAGTGAATCACTGTGTACTTCTTGCAGCTCTAAATCTTCCACTTCCATCTGGGGAAATTTCAGCTATCCAAATAATCCTATTCTGGACACCTGGATACCCCAGAAAAGATGATCACAATGCCTATTTTGTGTTCAAGTAAGGGATGAATTCCAACATATCATCGTAGTCCTAAGCTCGAAGAAATACAAAGACTCACATTTCAAAGGCACATATATACAGGTCAGAAATGAAAGCAAATAAGAATCACAAAAAGATCAAACTATTATTCATTTATAGTTGATAGTATTTTATACTTTCTAAATTGATTTTTTTCTAAATTTTTGGTCAAAACTTTTTTTTTTTTGTTCAACATCTCAGTGCTCAGCTCCTGTTCAGGAAAAGAGGAAATGATGAGTGAAAAAATCCTAGGTATGACAGGAGTCCTTTCTTTTTCTTAGCTGTTTCTTTTTGCTCCTAGGGATGCAACTTCATTGCCTTTTTCAATTTATACAAACTTTCAGGTTATTAATAATTCTCCAAGTAATTAAGTTCCTATTTTAATGAAATTTTAAAAAAGTTTATTAGAGTTCAATTTGCTTGTGGATATTAATTTAAAAAATAAACTCCTCTAGAGGAGTTTAACTTCAGATTAAGATGTTAAAATGTACCTGTGTGCATGTGAACTGAGATCTGAATTCCCATGATATTCAAGAGAGAGCTATTCCATGGAGCCTAGAGACTATTCATCACATCAGAAGCAGGCACCAATTTTCCTACATTTTTCTACAGATTGTTCTCCAGCTGCCAGTCCCAAAATATAAGCATAGCCTGTATGTCCTGAATCACATTTGTATAACCCTGCTTTTAAGTCTCAGCAGCACTGGTGCCTTAGATCCTACCAGGCACCTCCTGAGCTGAGGCCCTAAGTGCTGGAACACCAAGGCACCCATGGATGTGACACAATGTAGATACCCAGACTGGGGTGCCTTGACTGAGTGTCCCCGAGCTGTCCCTCTCCCTTGCTGTCATTCAGGCTGTGTATCCACCGCCAGGAAGCTCTGACCCAGCTGATCCTGGCTCTGCCCCTGAAGCCCAGCCCCGAACCATGTGCAGTGCAGCGTGTGCCATGCCGTGTGTGCTGCTCTCCAAGCCAGCTGTGGTGCTGGAGACAGTTTGCTCCAGGGAACAGAGCACACTGTCACCAGCATTCCCTCCATGCTGTGCAGTCTTCTTCCAACACTATCCCAATGGACCCTGGAAGCAGCTCTGAATTGTACCCTTATGCTTCATCATGCTACAGATAAACTTCCTCAGTGTCATGCTGCAATAACGCAACTGGGACTGGGATGTGAGGCCTAGGGAAAATGCTGCAGTGCACTGTAGACACACAGACTGGGGTTCAGCTGCCTAATTCTAAATATTCAGTGTTAATTTATGTGTTGATAGATACCTCACCTTTCTTTCAATTGCAGCTCCAGAAGGAGGTGGGTTTTCTGTAAACCTGCCCTTCATGCCAACTCTGTGCAGATGGTTTGGATGCATTAGGGCATACAAATAGCACTGGGAGCCAGTAATCAATTTTGTAGTGGTTGTTTTTAATAATGCAGATATATTTTTTATCATCTAGGTAATAATGATAATTATAATATTGGCATGGGGTTTTTTAATATTCCAAGTCTTTCCACTGCACAAATTGAGGAAAAATTCATATTTCACTAGTGAGATCAAAATTCTGCCTTTATGTTTTCAGGGAACAAGCTGGAAATGTCAGCCAAGTACATCCTAGATTCTGAGCACCATAAGGCAAATGAGTAGAGCCCCAAATTCACTAATGATGCATCATATCATTTTTTATCAATTTCATTCTTGCTTTAATTTTAGCAGACAGTATACATAGCATTCCTGATATTTTTGTATACTAATAGTTGATGATATTACATTTATTCAAAGAAAGCTTAGGGGCAACCTCCTTCCTTAAGGAAAAGAGCCAATCACCAGTGCACTCTGGGAAAAATTCATTAATTAACAAGTTATGGAAAGATTGCAGAGAAAGAGAATATCTTAGGACAGGGAAGCATTGGAACAGCTTTTATTGGCAAGGCACCATCAGTGTTCCTCTATGTGAGACAAAAAGTAATTTGTAAACAAACTTTGAGACATTAATGATGACATTTGAGAGCTGAAATCTGAAAACCTGCCCTGGTGAAACCAAAACAGAATAAATGATTCCCAGTGAGTCAGAAAATAGTTCAGAGCTCTAAAGAAATGAGTCAGAAACTAAATATACTGAGTAGGCTAAAGGCATGGGGAAAAAAAAAACTTAAGCAGTAGAAAGAAGCTGCAGGGAACTCAACCTAATTCAGTCAGGCTAATATGATCAAAATCTGTAAACCAATACATTTGTATTAAACATGGGATGAGGTATTTTGATCACTTTGAGAAAAATAGAATTACATAATCTGTTTGCAAGCAGTAGGAATTAAGTGATTAATGAGAAAGGTAAGAATTCCAAGGAAGGGAAGAAAAAGGAAAGCAAATAAGGAAACAGAGGACCAAAAAGGAGCAATCACCAAGAAGTGACAGAAGTTTCATTGCTCCAGACTGAACAGAGCTGGCCAGTGCAGCCTGGAGTCAATGGGCAGCTGCAGCCTGGAGTGCTCAGAGACCACTGCTGTTGCTTGGACAGAGCGAGCACTTCCAGCTGCCCTGCTCACTGTGGTGTGCATCCATGTAATTGCCTCTGCTGTTCATGTAAATGGGACTGCAGCAATAAAATGTCCTTCCCCAAAACTGAACACTTGGACTGGAATTTTGCAATACTCATATCCATTTGAAAGTTACACGTAAGCATTGAGGGCACGAGACATCACTATTTGCCTGTGGTTTTGTCATTGACTGTTAGTAAATCTGCACATAAAATGGAAGCTAATTGTAGAATGCATTTTAATCACTCTTTTCTCTATTCTAAATTATATTATCAGGCTGGGGAGATTTTTACCCTCAAAATGGAGTTGCAGATGAGTTCATACTGGACATCTTACAACAAATTTCCTGATGGCTGCATTCTTTGTCTCATTCTGCTAACATGAGGGCCTATATAGAAGTATTCTTACAAAAGAAAAGATATTTCCTTATGCTGAAAGCGTGGGTGTTGAAGAGGAGGGAAATGTAGTTCTATTTTTTAGAACTACAGTAAGCTTTACAAAGAGGGTGTACAAAAACCCGCAGAGGTTAAAGGCACGAAGCAGGTGGTAATGCCTGGGTTCACTGTGCATACTTTGATTTCAATAGACAGTCTAAGAACGAAAGAACAGTATGGAAATGTAGAGGGCATGAGAGAGATATGAAAGCATCAAGTGAAGTAAGTAATAAGCAGAATAATAGAAAAGAAGGTATATTTGAAATATACTCTGATGAACACCTTCGCAACTATTATCCAGGAGCAGATTCCTGTTGCATCCAAACAAGAGGTTCTAAATAATTCAGTGTTATTGTTTCCATTCTTACCATAGACAGTATCAAGGCATGCAAAAGAGGAAAAAATATTAATTAGTCTTCTTACCAGTTTTGTGGTTAAAAATAGCAGTTGAATTTCTCAAATTTACATACAGGATTTTTTTTTCCTTTGAAGATTGTATAAGCCACTTCATCTACCTTCTTCCACTGCAAAATATTAAGAGAGGTAAATCAGATCTTTCTCAGTAGAAAAGAATTCCAAACAGGTACAACAAAATGTTTAAATGGCTTTGAGAATCTTGGAAAACTAATTAAACTCTAATGGGATGATGGAGAGATGGAGAGATGGTCAGATCATTTACTTTAAACAATAAATTAGACATTATAAAGTCTAACCTTGCAGGTACCTAGTCTTGTGGAATTATTCTAAGGTCTTAGACTAAGACTGAGTAAAGATGGTATGCCTTTTACGTAGACAGGTAGTGGTAGTTCTTAGGGTTTTTCAGAGTTGTTCAAAGATACTGCACACTGCACAAAGAAAATACCAGTCTGGTATTAAAAAATATTAAGTCCAGAGTTGTCAGAATATGCTGTGGGGAAGGCATCTGCCTTTTTGCATTTTTTCTGGTAAAAAATTGCCAGATGGAAAATAAAAGGGAAAGGAAGGCAACAGGTTGGTCCAATGATATCCACATTGCTGTTTCCTGCATCTCCTAAAACTGCACCTCTAGAGAAAGAAAGACAAATTTAGAATAACATTTATTTATTTGGTCCTTTGCATGCCCACTGACATGTCTCACCAAGAGGGATGTTTCCAACCTAGCATATGACCTGGAAAACTTCTCTCATCCCTCTTCTACAGCAGTAGCTGAGGGTTCGGGTTCTTCTGTTGCAGGAGGTATCAAATCTGTCTCCTGCTTCTGACACAAGTGGTTCAGGTGAGGCACAAATATAGAAAGAGTGAGCACTGCTGCCACCAACACTGAATGAACTCTTCCTCACTTGTCCTTGAACACTCTGATTTGTATGACATGTGGAGACAGAATAATTTTCAAAATCAATATGCATATACATACATGGTATATTTTAAGCTAGTAATCCAAATTTTTGTGCAGGTTTTGGGTTTTTTTTCAGATTTGTAAGCTAGGCAGAGCCACTAATAATTATTGTCTATATCTCATACCTCTAGCTCTTTCCTACTGCATCTCCTTACTCGATATGTTCTTGAAACACAGAATATATATTTGTACCCGAAGTAAAATTCATTCAAAAACTGCAGAGCCTTTTATGCCTCATTTTCTCCAACCAGTGCTAAGTATCTCCTTTGAATAGGATGGATTTTGACTTTAGAGTGCCTTTACCATTCCACATTGAATAGTCCAGCTGACAGTCTGTATTTGATCAGCTGAGTTCCATCATGTGTCATGTGGAATTTCCTTTTCAGCACCATATTTCTAAGCGTAAAAGTGACTGACATAGCAAAGAACATGGCACCAAAACATAGGTATAGGCACTTCAGCGACAAATTTTGAAGGTAGGTGCAAAGTAAGTATGTGAAGACTGACAAAGATTCTGTTTAAGAAACTTCACAGTTCAAAGGTAATTATTTTTTAAAAGGTAGTTGCATGTGTTAAAATATTAAGATACGTCCTGGGTTTATCACGCCTTCCTTCACTGATGCTTAGAGCTAACATTAGTGATAATAATAGATAATGGCTATAACACTTACCAATTAATGGTGACCTCCTTTCTGAAGATCAAATACAAATTAAGCTTCCCAGTCTTCTTGTGAAGTCATATATCTATTTACATCAGTGGCAAATATATAGTATGCTCCTATTGTCTTTTACCACATTTTTGCTTTCCCCACTTTTGAATTATGATGCTTTTTTACATCTTCATTTAAATTACATTGTAAGCCTTTGAGAGCATAATTAACTCTTCCTTTAGATTTTTCATTGGGAAGAACTGCATTGCAGGACACTGCTATAATGTTAATGATCCCAGGGACTTAAAAATTTATCACAAGACTGTCAACGGTAGGATATCAGTGGGGACCAAGTAAGAATTCAGCCAACCTACAAAGATTTTAAAGGGTATTTCAATGATGACCCACACAAGCTGCATGTGGATATCCTGAATGCAGGTGCTGCACTATTAGAGAGCATTCTATTTCTATTCTATCATCTTTATGATGTCCCATCAGTATATTGTGATGGATTAATGTAGAGATACATTAGGTACCAAAGTACCTTACTGAAACGACCTTATGATAAGTACCTTACAATACTGTAGGATCATGATTGTTATGTAGTTTGAAACCCAGAGATGAATTAATATGTAGCAGATTTTGTTTTATTAAAATCATTTATAATTTTAAATATTAAGTTTATCCCAAGCCATTTTCTTTCACGTAGACTGACAGTATTCCTCTTTTTTCTCTTCCTCTCTACTGGCTTGAATGTACATCCAAGGGTCAAGACTTCTGGCAAGAATAATGGAAAAGAAACTTGCATTTGATATCATAAGAACATTGAGAATCTAAATTTTCCTCATTTGATACAAAGAAGCTATAGAATATTTTTGTCCTAATTGGGAAGTGTGCAATCAGTAAAGAGTTGCATTTCAATAACATATTCTATACTGAAATCTGAACATAAACATTGGACTTGAAATCTTTTATCTTGGGGGATGTCTCACATTCAAGTCCAAGTATAGAGAGTAAAATTTGGTCTTTACTGCTGTAATAGGTCAAACTAAATTTAATTATCAGTGAGTGTTTTGCTTTGCTCTTCACCAATATGATATTTAAATGTAGGTGCTGTCCTCTGGGCTGTCACGTCCACTGTGACATAAAAACGCTGTACATAGTGATGAAACCACAGATGCTAAATATGTAGTGGTGACCTTTCTGTACTGCTCTTCCTGAAAGCTCATCAAAGAGGTTGAAAACTTAAGGCTCACATCACAAAGGTCACCCATCACTTATTTATGTTTGGAGGGACTTTGTTCAGGAATCGACTCATTAACAGGTCTGTGTTTTGAGAAGCTGCTTCTTCACTAAGGTAACAGTCCAAAAGGTGCACTACTTATAAAAAAAATCTGATCTGAGTAGAAGAAATTATTTTATCACAAACAAATCAACATTAATAAGACTGGGTACTTAATGAACAGTCTAAAATAGGTGTAATATAATCAGAAGATAGTTGACACTTCTCCTTCCATTCCTCCAGGTCTCATTAGCAGTTGTCTTACACCATTACTTTTTCAGATTTGGCAGTATAGTCATTACTGGTGTTGTCATGCCAAATGTAGGAATAGTGAGGGTTAGAAGTGGTGTATTTATGAGGAAAACTTTAGAAACCAAACTTTCCTATGAACTGTTCCACATCTTCCTTCTGTACACCATTCTTCATCTTTGCTTTGAGTAAGCTTTTGTGATCATTATGTGTTAATTTAATCTATTTTCCTAACAATTAGGATCAAAAATATATTTGTTGCCTCTGTTACCTTACCTCTGATATACTCTTTAGAAGTACCTATATTATAGGAAAATCAGTTGCAATTTACAAACTGGATGTTGATGTTCCATTTACTCTTGGACATAAACCGTGATCAGTCTGCTGAATTAATAATATACTGGCTCAATGATTCCATTCGAGAAAGTAAATGTCTTTAATAATTCCCAATAGTTTGGTTTCATCAAATGAACTTTACATGCAAATTGTGTATTTTGGATGGCAGCAACTGTTATTTTCATATCTTGGGAAAGACTAACTACAAATACATTAAATGGGTAGCTGAATAATAATATGATTCAACTGATACTTTGAAGATGGGTATTTGTGACACAGGGCAACCTTGGTTACTTGTTTCTTGTAACAAAGCTTACCTGCTGATTACAATTTATTGGCTATAACACAGTGCTATTCAGCTCTGGCACAGAGATCTGGGTTTGCTGTGCTCTGGTACCACATGAAGAAATGCACTCTGAGCTAATTCAGAACAAATATTTATCAAACAGCGGTGGGCAAAAAAAGAAGAATTTGGGACTGTAACATTATGTAGATAGAAGACTATTTCAGGGGTCACAGAGTTTTTTTTATTAACTAGCCAATAGTTGGCTGATTTACTGATTTTATAGAATTTACTGATTTTGAATGTATTGTAACAAAAGAACTCCAACTGGGTAGTTCAGTCATGTTGCTGAAAACAGTAGTTCACATGAAGAACTAAACTTGAGTTTTCATTGTAAAGGATTTTTTTTCCAATTTTGACATTTATTTTCAGTCCAAGAGAATGAAGTTTTGGATTTTATTTTGTTTTAAAAGATGCAATCTTAAAAATAATTGATTTTGAGTCAGTCAAAATTGCTCATACTGATGACATTCTATGTATTTTTTTACAACTTTAGATTTCAAACTAGACTTGAAATTATGCTTTAAAAATTCCAGAAATTTTTTAAAATGTAATTTAAAAAATAATAATTTTCTAATGTGATATTTTCTGTCAAGTCTAATAATAACAGCCTGTCAGGCATTGTGGATGTGGGAGGGTTTTGGAAATTTGATTCCAGGCAAGGAAGTCATAGGCAATCTCTTCACCATCAGGATATGGAGAGGCAGACAGGCACATGTTTAACTTGTCTAAAAATCCCTGATGGATACCACACAGATCTTGATTCTGCAGCTTCTTTTTCCTGTGATTAACATTGCTGCCATGGGTAGTAGCGGTTTAAATAAAACCAAATGGGCTTGCACAGCTCTGGCCATAAATAGCAGCAATACCTTATATATATATAAGGTATTATAATATAATATAAAAGTATAATATAATATAAAAGTAACTGTGATAGACCAGAAAATACCTGGTTTGACTGGTATTGCCACTCTGTGTGGTCAGCTCTTTAGAGAAAAATGTGAGATACTCTTCCATGACAATGAACTCTCTTTCTTACATACTTTCTCATCTTTTGTCAAAGTTCAGCTCAGAACCTCCTGGTCCTGCAGTTACACCTACAGTTTTGTCATAGTCCAGTCCTTTTCTTCCATTAGAATGTGTAATTTGTTTTTCCACTATTGAATGATATCATGTGGTGGGTCAACCTTCATCACCCACCAGTTCCCTAGCAAGGGAACACAGACTGCTCCAGGATGGATCCTGTGTGAGACCCCAAGTCCTGTCAGCAAATCTCCTCCAGTGTGGGCTCCTCTCTCCGTGGAGCCACAAGCCCTGCCAGGAGCCTGTCCAGCACAAGCTTCTCACAGGTTAACATCCTTCTTCAGTATCCCCCTGCTCTGGAATGAGGAGCTCTGGGGGCTGCAGGTGGATCTCTGTTTCCCTGTGGATCATTATGCAGAGGGACATCCTTCCTCACCATGGTTTCACCACAAGCTTCAGGAGAATCTCACTTTCTGCCCCACCTTCTGCACTGATTCTGGGGTCTAAAGGACATTCCTTTCACATATTCTCACTTCTTTCTTGCTGTAGTTGTGTGGGGTTCTTTTTCCTTCTCAAATATGTTAGCACGGAAGCTCTACTGATACCACTGATGGGCTCATCTTCAGTCAGTAGAGAGTTTGCCTTGGAGCCAGCTGGAAGTATTTTCCCAACCACTTGGGAAAATGCTTCTCACAGAAACCACTGCTGTGGCTTTTCTGGTACCATAACCTTGGTACAAAAACCAAATATACTTTTGGACTCCACAACAGTCTTTGCTGAAGTTCTGCTGTCTATCACATTTCTGTTCATAATAAAAAAACAGATGTACTTCATTAGTACAAGTGATATTCAGACACTTCCACGTTTCTCTTTTTTTCTCCACTTCCGCTTTTCTACAATAGGAAGATGTTTACTGTATTTTATACTTTAAAAAACTTCTTCCTTTCTTAGCTTTGCGCCTGATTTTCTTAGGAGGTGTAATGATAAAAAGCATGTCCAATAAACCCTGTCAAATCCAGAATTAATGTTTACTGAACCCAGAGAAGAACGGCTAATATTAAATTGTAGAAGAATTTTATTTCCATTTAGAGGATATTCAACATTTTGGAGTGAGAAGATTCTGAAATTAAATCAACTTGTGATACAAATAAAGTTCTTATTTATTCATTCCACTTTTCTATCATGATGTGTTTGATTGATCTACTTTGCATTCCTTAATGGAGAAATTCGAACAATAAATAATGTCTTCAAAGTATATTTGTGTCAAAATCCCTCATTGACTTTATCATACATAATTGAACATGAGAAAAACAAGATAGAAAATCTCTTTGAAAAAGGTATTATAACAAACTGTTTCGTAGCAGGAAATACATGAAGTCAACTTCATATGTGTAATTTTATATATTATTACATTAATTCAGTTTCAATAACAGCAAACAATGAGAGTAGTTAATAAATACAGTAGTTCATGGATACTGAAGATTGCAATCCTCATCCAAGCCTGCTGAGTCTCATTGCCAAGAATGAAGTTTTCTATGGAGGACATAAAATGTATAATGTGAAGATCGGTTGCAAAGCATTTTTAGTCAGTAAAATAAACATAACTTTTAAAATAGGATGTTTTCTGGGATGGCATCAAGTTGCTTTTGGCAGATGATTGGAGGTTCCTATTGGCACCAGGTCACAATTTTTATGGAGCAGAGAGGGGAAGAAATGCAAGGTCCCTGTGTCAGCTGTGGAGATGTTGATGAATGCAGTGGGGATTTCAGATCCACAGCATGAGAGAGGGAATATCACTAGGGTGCAGCATCAGCAGTGTAGGAAGGATGCTCCAACATTTTAATTTAAAGGAGTATCAGCCCGCAAACTTGTCCATTTTGCTTTGCTCTGGAGTTATGCTTGTGGCAGATAACTAAATTTTGTGAAGTAAATTATGGGCCATTTAATGCATTGAGTGAAGTAGAAAACAAAGGGTCAAAGAGCTGCTGTGACATCCTTTGGTCTGATTTGTTTTAAGGTTTCACCTGAACGGTGTTGTCTCCTCAGTGCAATTGGAAATTTTGCTGATTTTTTTTCTAAAACTGCATAAAATTATTTTAACAACTTTTTTTTTCTTTGAAGGGTATGGTTTAAAGGAAAACAAAACTATTTTAGAACTTGAAGCTGACCAATAAAAAGGAAAATAAAAGTGAAAACAGGGTGGTTCATTTTGGTGAGAAAAATAAAAACTTTTTATTTAGGAACAAGCCCAATATGAACCTTTCTGTCACTGCATCTGAATAAATCCATGGTGCTCCATGGTGCTCTACTTATCTTTCTGTCTGTGTTTCCAGCTATCTGGCATCTGCATTCTTTCCTTTAAGGGTATTTTTTGGCAGACAATTACAGAAGATGTCCTCTCAAGTCCCTAGAAAATTAAGGATTATAGAAAAAAAGATAGGATACTGACTGAATGCTTGGCCAGAAATAAAGAGATTTAAGTTACACATTCATACACTTGCATACACACAAATATATCTAATTGGTGTGATAATTAGATAAGCTTCATGCTCAGCTTGTACTGCTAAAGAATTTGTTCCACTCCTTTTTTCCCTCCTGTGTTGCCTCATTGCTGCTTTGCGATGGCTTCATAAAGAGCTTGGGAAAGGAAAAAGAAATTAGATTTTTCTTGTTGCAATGTCACGAGTGCTGTAGTGCTGGGAAAAAATGGTGAGAAGCTGTGACTAGGAGAGGTGAGAGAGAGTTTGACTGATGCTGTTGGGAGAAGCATTTCTGTAGATTGACACTGCTTCTCAAACTGACTAAATAGTATTTTTACATGAAGGAGCAAAGTTAACCACTGTAAGTAATCCATGGTCAGGTAAAGGAGACTGACAATTTTTTTTTTTTCCTGCTAGTGGCTGTCACTGCAGCATTCTTTGATCCTTAAATTTTGCATTAGATAAAAGATACCTAGTGTGAAAGCAGGATACTAGCTGTCCTGTAAGTATGGAACAGAGTTTGCTACAGCTAAATTACACCTGAGTAAGCTGGGAAATTTTTAGAACTTAGCCATTGTTTCAAATATATAATGAATATTAACAAGTTAGTGATATTTCCTAGGACTTGTTTTCATTGCATTGGAAAGCTAAAAATAAGGCATTTCAAATGTAATTTCAACAAACAACTTGTTCAGCTCATTTATTTTCTTTACATGTTGATCAGTTATGCCAGATTTCCTTTGCTCAGAAACTATTCAAGACTAGAGACCATGTTTGACCTAAAGCAGTTAGAAAACCCGATTTTCTGTCCCATGATGAAATTTGGGGTTAATATGGAAAAAAGTGCTAAGCAAAAAATCTTGCAAAAAAATCCCTAAGAGAAAAATAGGAAAAAAATAGGAAAAAATGTTTCAAGATATCTTTTTCACAGAAAATAATTTTTAAAAAATTATTAACAAACATACATTTTGCTTTTGCATCCACCATCATAGCAGAATCACATCTAATCCATTTACTTTGGTGCAGACTGCTAAATGATGAGAAAAAATATGAGAAAAAATGAATTTTTTTTAATAGTGGAAGGTTTCTCCCAGAGCATATCTCTGAAAGAAACGTAAACTTTGAAATCCATATTTTGTTCCTTATCAAGACTGGATCTATGTTACAGCCAGAGAGATGAGAAAGTCTTTTGACTTAGGCAGTCTGTAGATTCCCAACAAAGAAAAGAAAATTGAGATCAGAGAAAGAAAAATCAGGTTTTTTTAGTTTTTTAATTGCTTTAAAATTGATTGCCTAATTATATGAAATGTCACAAATTAAATCAGATGACCTCTTGTTTTGTTCAGTCTGTGACACAGATATAAGAATAATTGAGATGTGATAAGCTCTCCCCAGTGTTTGACTTCAGTGACTGTACAAACCTACCTACACAAATCTTGGTAGATATGATCTGATTCTTTACCTTCTGAATAAAATGAATGAACTTGGAAAAGGTTTAAAATCAGAACAAGCAAAAACAGTGGTCCATTTTAAGGAAGAAAGTGATCATATTGAGGTCAGCTGATATTTCATATGTGAGGCCATCATGTGTTACTATATGCCGTCAATTTTGGCAGCTACAGGGACAAGATCATACTTTTGGGATGACCATGGAGGCAATTTCTTACTGGAAGTATTCCCCAGCTTTCCTCCAGCACATAGGGGAGAGGAGAAATGCTCCATAGTCCTGCCACATAGATGCAGCGCCAGCCTGCATTCCAAGTCCTAAATGCAGGAGCAGGAAAAAAATTTGCTGCTCTCAAGAGAGAAGTCATCGGTAGTCCTGACATTAAGCTTCCTTCAATTTAATGTTATCTTTTTGATGTTGGCATGCCCATGCCTATTTATATGCTTATCTATGCTCCTCTATTTAGGTTTTGCTTAATTCCTTTAGGTTCCAGTCTTCTGAAAATCTCTTGAGTTCCCTTAGATATCATTCAGCCCATCTCACACACACTTGCTCGGCTCAGAAAATTTTATCCTGTTATAAAGGACATTTCCAGTCAATATCAGGTTCATCTATATCTCCTTCTGACCACTGCCACCTGGTTTAGTTTCTGACCAACTGCCTTCATCATTCTGATGAGTCTATAAATCACACAGAAACCAAGCCACATGGCCTTATTTGTGTCTAAGAATAGAAAAACACCCAAAGGAGATCTCAATATTTCTTGTACGGCAAATAATTTTCTTACATGGAGGTTTGAACTCTGAGCTTCTCAATAAACTGGTTTTGGAGCAAATATTGGAATATAGAAACGAAAATTTGTAAAACTGGAAAGGTCTACAAAATCCTTCAGGCTTTTCTGTGGTTGAATATACATCTGAGTGTTCACTTTGAGATCAGTCAGGAGATTTAATTAGCTTATAGGTGTATCATTTGAAAAATTTGCTATGACTCCTAATAGAATGAAACTATGTTTAGTTGTGATCTTTTCCAAGAAGGGTAGAAATCCGTGTTAGATTCTGAACTCTGAATAACCTACTTGTCTGTTTGAAAAATGGTTATGTTGCTGTAGAGAATACTAAAAGCTATTCCTACAGCACTTGTAGGAATATGCTTTTAAAATATTTTTATAAATACTTTATCAATTCAGGTCAGTTATTTGTGGGATCATATCACTCTTTGCTTAAATGTATTTTGATATCTCTCAATTAATGCAAATTGTCACAAAACCTGAGAGGTTTCACCAATGATATCACAAAGTTATATTTATCCCTCTGTAAAAATGTTTAGGAATATATTTTTTACTATTTTAATTGTGTGGTTCAGTGAGTACACAAGCTCATGGGATTTTTGTTTTGTTGTGATATCATAAGCAGAAAAATGGTTAAACATCTTGAAAGTTGATATTGCTTTCACTAATTCTTTAGAAAATTTCAAGCTCTTATTTTCTAACTTCTGTTTATGTTCACAAAGAACCTAAGACTAGAAATTGAGAACTAAAAATTCTAGAAACTAGAAATTTTCAACTAAATTTGGTGGTTCCTATAAATGTTCAGTCACTTTGTATATACATAGTCTGGTCCTTTTGTCAGTAAGACAGTAAAAGTTTAACTGAATTATTCATGATCAAACTCAAACTCTGGCTAAAGAATAATTTTTTTAGTTGTATGTAGTGAAAGGTAAAGATGATGTTTTGTTTGCTTACTGTATTTATGTCTCATTTATATGATACCCTTCAGCACACCAGGGTGCTAAAATAATTTTTTGCTGTAAAGACTGTAAAATGTGATTGTAAAGCCTGCTCTGCATCACTTGTGCAATGGCACAATATCTCTATTTTTTTTTTTTTGGCTTGATATGCTCCTAATTGAAAGAAAAAACAACCCAGTCTATGCACTATGCTTCTACACACACAAGGAAAGAGGGAGGATCCTATGGAAGTAAGCTATTCTGTATGTTTCACTGATCTTGTTTTTTGCTTTTGACTGAGTAGAGAAAGTGGATTTCTCTGGAGGCAATGCTGGAGTTCCCTGTTCCTCCAAAAGTAGAAAAGTAGAAGGCAACATAGCCCATAGTACATACCCTCATATATTTGTTTTGTTTCCTTGGCATCCTACTGGCAATTCCAGGATCTATTTAAATTTCAACAAACACATCCTTGACACTCAGCTAGTCAACAGTTTCATAGGACTTTTAACTTATTTTTTTTAATCAGGTAGGTGAGAGTCAAAAGATACCATGAAGAGCAGAGTGGACTTCTTTCAAAGGCAGGGAACTTTCCAGGTGAGGAGAAGTGAAGTTTTCTTCCCTGAATAAATTATCTTTATATTCCATTGAAGTATATAATGTGCACACTCAGGGAAACTAGAACTTGACAACATGAAAGGCAATACTGTATTCTCAGTGCTCCAGGAATGAAATAATTATTGAGCTTTGGGCTAGTCATGGAATTGAAGAGGTTTACAGAGAGCAACAGAGTGTGCTTGAAGATTTCTATGAAGCATTTCCCCCAGGTGTGATAGAGCTCAAAAAAGTACCTATTTCAAAATGTAACAAGCAGGTGGAAGAGGCTGACATTGCAGCCTGATCAAAAATGAAATTGACATTTCAGGACAGTGAGAGATGACAGAGTGAGGGAGGAGAAGCTGCCTTGGGAAGGAAAACAGCTAGAAGTGAAAATAAGTGCTTTGGCAGAGAGACAATAGAAAGATGTAATAAACCCTAAGCAACCCAGACCATAACAGTTCCTTTTAAGTTTGTTAGAATTACTGATAATCTGTTAGTGTTTGCAACATAAATTTATATATTCTGCTGCAGAATGTATTCTTTTACACTTCTAAAAGGCAAGCTGTCCTTCCAGTATCTCTCTGCATGTGATAAGCAGAAAAACACTCCCACTGGAATGTGTCAGCTTTTCTAAATCTTAAAGATGCAAGAGAGAAAGAGATACATTTAGGTACGATAGATAGATGTCTGCATTAATAAGCAGCATCTTTGCTGAGGAGACTCCCTTGAGGATGCTATGTCCACATCAATGAAATGCCGTCAGACTGAGATGTATTATCTTGGCAGCTGTTCTGAAGTGAAACTCACAAAAATCTGAGATGGTGATGCCTGCCAATACGTATTAACAAATAGCAGAATGAAAGGATATGCAACCACAAAATCTGAGCTGATATAGCACAGAGATTTGAGAGATGCAGTAATGCAAAACAGCTCATTCAGTTTGAAGGCTGAAAATCTGTCCTGAATTTATTAGGTGGTCTGTTATTCTAGAGCATTTGCTGGTAAAATGGTCAACAATTATTGAAGTCTATAGGGACCAGGTAATCTAGACTTCCATATTCCAGAAGTGATTGTGTCTTTCACAAAGTGGTTTGATATAACCTTGAACAAATTTATATAGGATTTTTAGAACAATTTTAAATCTTATCTCCTTTTCAGGGTTTTAAAGGCATAGGTAATAGTTTAAAAACTTTCACAGTTTTAAATGCAAGAATCATATCTGTTCTTATACACACATACAATAATTTTCAGGAAATAATCACCTGTTTTTAGACTGAATTAACTTGTAGTTATAACATATTTTGTGATTCCTTAGCTCTTTTTGCTTTTATAAAGAACAGCCATGAAGCAATGGAGATCGACATGACATCATCACATCCTTGGGAAAGGACATATTCTGCCTGTATCATGGCACAGAAGAGGTCTGACAGCATAATCCATGAGCTAGTCAACAAAAATGTACTGCTGTTTAATAGATTCCCAGTAGTCCCCATATAATAGTGTACCAAACTCTAGTTTCAATGTATTTCCAATAAGAGCTAAATGTAAAGAACATGACAAATCCAGGAGTATCACTGTTATCTACTTTTCTATTCATTTGGATACTTATGTCTTTATAATTCTAGAACAATCTTTACCCAAAGCAATGTTCAGACATCCTAAATTTTACCTTGTATTTTCATATTAAACCCAATGTTGATGCTTGAAAGTGAAGAGTCATTTTCCCTTGGTTATACACAAAATCTGCACTCAGTATCCTAATCTAAAGGGAAATGTGGTACAATTTTGGTCACAGCATGAAAGACATAAAGTTTGAAAAACCAAAAAAAGAGACTTTGTGGAAAGAAAAGATCTCATATGTTGAGAGTTTAGTCCGAAATATCTAATGGTGGATTTCTCCCCGATAAAATCATTTGAGGGGTCCAAAAACCCTCTGAAGCCCCATGAACTGAAACAAAAAATTTTGCGATACAAGAGATCTAGAATGATTTTTCTGCTTCAGTTTGCTTGTTAAAAACCAGGAAAATATTCCATAATCATGTTTACTTGGTTTATGGTTAACAGTTATCTCTGGTATTTGTGGTTTTATTAATCATTTAAGCGTGCTCTGACATGTTCTGATTAAATAATGAGATTATATTGGAAATACAATAAGCTTGAATTTTGCCAAGTATAATGTTGTGCTGGAAGATTACAATGATTTTGGTAGCTGGTTTATATACTAGTTCAAACTGGATATCCGGCATCTTCCCTGAAAGTACATGGGTTTTCAGATCTTATATCAAAATACCCCATATTTTGAGATAATTGGCATATTCATGAAACATCTATGACTTTTGTCAGCTTGTCAGGTTGTTTTCTGTCACATCTGGAATTTCTCATGCTACATCCAGTAGTTTCTCATGGCCTGCTCAGATAGCTAAACCTCAGGATAACCACTGACCTGCACATTGCAAGGGATCAAAAATGTAGAATTTTAAAGAAAGCACTCCTAATTTCTGTTCCATATACACTGAAACTCTGGTGAATTATGTGAAGAATAGAGAACTGAAGGTAGCACATAAGGCAAACGATTTTGCCCGCTAAAATTTTAAGACAGTCATTATTTGCATTACTACACATGAGTGAATCCCAGCTATGTGATGAATTGTTAGATCGTCACAGAAGTGATATATTACCTGATCATAATTGACCATTGTTTTTTTCAACAAAATTTATGGTTTTTAATGGAATAAGTAAACAACTGGGGCAGTAAACAATAAGAAAGTTGTGTCTGTATTTCTCTTTAGGTTCAAATGGTTCTGTTATGTATCCTTGGGCTGATTAGATTAATTGATAGAATCACAATATAGTTTGATTTGGAAGGGAATTTCAAAGATCAGTTAGTTCTAAGCCCCCTAGCATAGACATGGAACCCTTTCACAAGACCGGTTGCACAACGTCCCATCCAACCTGTCCTTGAACAAATTGTGGGGCATCCAGAACTTCTCTGGGCATCCTGTGTCAGTATATCATCATCCTCATAATAAAGAATTTCTTCTTTATGTCCAATCAAAGTCTTTTCTTTCAGTTTAAAAACATTGCCCTTGTTTCTGTCACTATAAAACCCACCAGAAATTTTCTCTCTGCCTTTTTTGCAAGTCCCCATAATAAGTTGAAAAGCTGCAATAAGGTTCTCCCTGGAGCCTTATCTTCTTGAGGCCCAGCATTCTCAACCCTCTCAGCCTTTCAACAATTATTGCCAAATTCTGCAAAATGTTTATTACCCACTTTTGAAAGGTTTTACCATTTTAATCAAATTAACTTGGTTTCCAGGTATATTAATTTGGGTTTAAAGGTAGGAATTGCTCTGAGAGGATATTATCAAAGAGTCTAAGGAGAGTAGCCCTATTTCTGCACACCTATTGACTCAATCTCCCAAAAGTTTTAAGCAAGAGTTTCACCATTAACATGATACAACAGAAGCTCAACAATTCCAAAACCACTTTTTACTTTCTCCACTATTTAAAGGAGAAAAGAGGATATTTTACTAGGATTGGCTTTATGTGTAAATGAGACCAAATCTCAGGGTAAAAAACATTCTATGTCAAGAGTTCTGCCTACAGGGCTATTTTCAAATACTCTCTCTGCCCAGACAATGGTTAACTAGTAAAGCAAGTACAGAGCCAGAGGGTGCATACTGGAGTGTGTGTTTTCAGCGATTTTGTTAGATTAGACCTTAGGCTCCTCAGGCATTTCTTTTTCTCCTCTGTTTTACTGCCAAACAATTTAGCTTCATACGCATTGTATGGCTGATCAATTGATTAATTATTTAAGGCTTGTTGTAAATGGT
>VWZV01010917.1:150433-195011 GCA_013397155.1 Irena cyanogastra | reverse complement strand
ACCAGCTATGTCTCACCTGAATTGTGAGCAGAAATTAAGCAGTGATTATATTCATTTTCTTGAAACCCTAATGCTGCCCTTGGCTTTCCATGGTGCCATGTGGTTTGAATAATCACATGGCTCTCCCTTTTTGCCTAATTCCAACTTCTTGGATGAATATTAGTGACTGGTCCTTCAATTCATACAAGGGCATAGGGCATAAAAGTCAAATAGGAAAAGGTGTCCTGATCAAATCAGAGCTTCACACAGAACTTCATACCAGATAAAAACACGAAATACAATGCTGCATTGGCCTTGATGCAACATGCATGTATCTTGTGAGCATGATCATTCTCAAAGATTTCTCTGCTTTTCAGTAAAACACTGACAAAGAGGTGATTAGATTTATAATCTAGGAAGCAACGGACTGCAACAGTTTTTTGTAGGTTCTCAGTTGCATAAAGAGGGAGCTTGGAGCATTTGCTTGATCATATTATGTCTCAGGTACCAAAGCAGAGAGCATAAGGAAATATGAACATTCATTTTTAACTGGCACTTAGAAATCCGTTGATGACTCATTCAATAAAAGGGAAAGTTGTTACTACTAATTATTATCAATTTGGGAAAATAGATTTAGTATTGTTTTCTTCATGGTTTAATTCAGCTTCCATGTTTCTTGTTGTACTGTTTTGTCTTTATCTATTTTGTCTCCAGTTTGAGTAAGTCTTGTTTAATTTCAAGAACATTCTAATTTTATTCTGATAAATTTACTCAGCTTTGCCACATTTTCTTTTAGAGTCTTGTTGATGCTTACAAGAGCATCAGTAAGGGCCAAAGGTTCTTGAGGAATATTAAATAAATGAAGTTGGACCAAAACCCCATTAGCTTTTCAACCTAAATAAACATTCATGTCCTCATGGGATTGATATATTTTTAGCCGACTCAAAATTAAAATTAACTTTTTCTTATGGCCCACAGAATTGATAATTTGAAGTGTCTCATTTCTATTCCTCTGTGCAGGCTAGACTCTGGAAGCTGCATTATTTGGATTTGCCAACTAATGCTAAGGTTAAGAAAAAAAAGTGAACATACTGGCACACCGTGGCCTTATCTGTTTTCAGGGAGAATTTGTCTGGTAGAAATTCTGACTTCCATGCAAAATGTATTTTGTTTCTCTCATCTCCCACCCCTTTTCATGTTTTAAACCATTATATCTTTCTCTTCTACCACATTTTGAACATTTTGAGACCGAAAATATCTTTGATTTTCATTTACTGCAATTAGGATCATGGTCCTTTGATCCTGACTTCTGTTCATTAGAGTGAAGCGGATAATGGCAAAGCAGCTGTGCATGGCAGCAAAGAGGGAATGGGTGTCACTGGATTCTCTGGACACTAATCATGATCTAGTTGTAACAGATGATGCTGACCACACTTTTCACAGATACAGACTAAAATCTTTCTCAGGGCACTAAAATCCTCATTTGTCCTCTTGATATTCCCTTGGTACTTAGTTGCTGAGTAGTACATGGCTATTTTCTGCCATATCTCAGAATGCTGGAGGCACTTTGCTATCTCCCTTATATCACAGGTCCAGGTTCTGTGCTTTAGACAAAGATGAGAACACATGATGAGAACACATGTTCATGTGACAGCATATTGTAGCTTTGCAAGGACAAGACATCATTGCAGATATCCTCCTGGTTATTACCTGAACATCACGTTAAAGGCATGATTTTAGCTGTAAACCTTACTAGTAAATTGATTTTATTAAAATACAGAGAAAAAAAAATACTGCCTGTGTTTTTACTCTTCTTTAAGAGAATTCTGAAGAATTTGCTTCAACCAAAAGCAAATAACTACATCCATGAAAACATAAAAAATGTGTTTCTTTTGTTATGAAAGATAACATTGAGGTAGTCACAGCAGGTCCTTCTCTATTTGGAACTGTCAGATGCTGAAAATCGACTTGGAAATTTCATGGGAAGGTTTCAATATCTTATCTTTTGAAAGGAGAGAGGCATCGAAAGTAAACAGACTTTGCTGTCAAGCAGGGTATTGTCACATAATTATATATTACAGGTAAAATGGGGATAACAAAGATATTGGCAGATACCTAAATAAGTCATGTAAAGGACTTAGTATTTTAGAGGTAAAAAAGGAAGAAAAAATAAAAATAATGCCAAAAAAAAAAATAGAATTTAATTTTTTTCTTTCATACACCACAAAAAGACAGAGAAGTTTGCAGAACATCAATCAGAACTTTCTGCCTTAAACTGTTACACTGAGAGAAAATCAACATAATATGATTAACTTTTATGCAGGAACAATACCCGACGCAAAAACTTGTCTTTAATGCTGCAATATATAGTAATGAAAAGCTGACAAACTTTCAGGAGTCCACTAACACAGGAACACATATAGGGAAGAACGTGATCATTTGGAGACCAGCAGGTATCATTGCAGATTTCCACCTGCCAGCCTTGTTAATGTTATTTTTGACTAATTTTTACAACTTATTGCAGACATTGGTTAAAATTGCCTTCATTATTCATGTACTTTCCAGAATTACAAATCATACACATGCTGTGGGGATAGGGATCTTTGCAAAGCAGGTTCTTGTACATGCCAACAAAGCCCAGTGCAAATCTTCTCAAACATATTAATCGGAGAATTAAAGCTGTTTGCTAAGAACAAATGGAAATCTGTGGTGCAGAAATATTATGCATAACCTTGTAAATCAGATTAACTGGTGTTCCTTCTTTCATACAATAAATTCCATAAGGAGCATCTGTTCCAGCCAGTGCCTGATGACCTGGCAGCAGATCAGAGAGCTTGCTGCTTTCTGCACTAATTTTGGAATCTGGTCCAAGCGGGAACATCATTACTTAGAGTCAAATCTATTTTACACTGAAATTAACATACTGTGATACCTGCTCATTGTGGTCCATTTGAGCACTCAGCTATGGTGTATTTAGTGGCTCCTCTGCTCACTCTGAAGCATTTGTACATTTCATGACATTGACATTCCACACCTCTGTGGCCTTTTTCAAGCAAACACGCCATAACAGCTGATGAAGTAATAGAAATACAAAGAGGTCTGAAACTTCAGAGAAGTTTGCTGCAAGAACTGATCTGCTTTTTAACTAGTGTGACATTGAATTTGACAAGAAAATTATTAATATTATGAAGACAATGTAAAAGCTATTGGAGACACATCTGTTTAAGACTGTGGGTGAATTTCAGTGAGGGCAAACTACAAAGGAAGGTGATGAGTTCATGATGTCCTCAAATAAGGAGGGAAAACAAGCTTTAGATATAACTCAGTCTTGGGAAGGATCTAAGGTGAAATTCTGTTTTGCACCTCAGGTATGGAGATTCTGTCTGTCTTTGTGGTAAACAATTGTTTGCACTTTCTAACATAATCTAGAGCTGGGCTTGTCATGATGGAGTCACTCGAATGGAGGAATGGTTAACTGAGGCTTAGGATCTCAACACATGGATGTAAAGGACTAGGAAGTCGACAGGCATCTAAGCCATACTGAAATAAGAGTCAAATTTTTGCCCTGGCCACTTAAAATTAAAAGTAGCTAGTTTTGCCAAGCCATCAATTTCAAATAATGGAGGATTACCTACTATTCCAATGGTCCAGCTAGTTAGCAGTCAACAGTTTTGACTGCAATGCCAATAATGAAAGGCATACCAGCCACTCTATCACAAACATGTTAGATTTTCACAGCTGGTGCTGAGCCATCTAAAAGAAGATAAAAGAAAATTCTCTATCACCTACAGTTTACAAAATATTCTTTGGGAGAATTTTTTATTTTAATTTCATTTCCCCTGATGTAAAATCAGCCAGTGGACCCAAAAAAGCTCACAGAAATGTGGGAGGAGAGGTTTTCTAATATATGCAAAGATTTTAAAAATAACCTAGTTCTTTCACTGGAACCTAATAGTATAAAATTTTCTAAATCTAGCATTTGATTCCTTCTCCAGCTCAGTTTCCCACCTTTATGTGATGGACTAAATAATTTCCATGATGACACTCTTACTAGAGCTGGCAATTTATTTTTAAGAGTGAGAAACATTCTTTTTCAGGTCCAAAATTACCTTGAACATTTGGTCTAAAAACACCCCGCAAATCAGGAAGATTTTCCCTGTGAGGTGAGGGAGGAAAGATTTTCTTGGAATTAGATTCGTGAATGAGAATGGCCAGGGTCAATGCCAGAGTGGAAAGAGCTTTGAGCAATGTATCGAGTGGAAGGTGTCCACTGTTCATGTCAAGGGGGTTGGACTAGATGAGCTTTGAAGGTCCCTTTGAACTCAAACAACTCCATGATTTATGTTTCTGTGATTTAGCGTGTTTTGGGTGGGTTTCTTTGGATATCTGAAAATGAGGCAACTAAGCAAACCAAATTAGGCACTCTGTAACTCTAGTCCCCTCATCTATCAAAAAAAAAAAAAAAAAGAAAGAACCATGTTTAAGATAGGGAGGTGTAATATCTCCTGCAGTTGCTGCTTCCACTCCATTTGCTATAAATGGAACAAAGGCAGTGCCCAGGAGGATGACTCAAGATCCCAGCTGACAGGGTTAAGATCGCAATTAGCAAGTGTTGTAGTGGGAAATTTATCTAGCCTTCCTTTATAAATAATCAGATGCATGACATTTTGCAAGTACTTATTTTTTTTTTAATCTTAACGTGACTTTATTTCCATTCGTATTCATTGCTTTTCTTGTATAAACAGAATTATGTATTCCCTTTTCTGTCTCCTTTCTTTCTGTCTGGTACATATGGTTATGTGTCTGTGCCACCTTTGCAAGAGAAATTTTCTTTAGTTACTATCTTGTATGGACACTGCCTGTCAGAGTCCAGCATGGTCAGACATTTCTGAAAAACAACTACTCCTGTTGATTTTATGATCTCCATTAATGTCTGAACTCAATACAATGTGCTAAGTGTATGCATGATGAAAAGGACTCTTACTTCCCCAGTCAGCCTTGAGCTTTGCACTTGACAGAGATCTCAGATGAAATTTAATCTGAGGCTAAAATAATGAAGAATGTTGTGATCTTTTTGTACATAGTACTTAAAAAAAAAGTAAATCGAGTCTAAGCTTGGTTTTGTTTTGTTCTTTCAGAATTTTAATTTTATTTCTTTATTTCCTTCTCCTGATATTTACCCTGGTATTTTTTCATAAAAGACATTTTATAATGAAATGCTTCACTGTTGATGAACACTGCCACTAAATGTAATATCAGGTCTTTAAACAGGTCCATGAAGTTTGTTAGAGCCTTGTAAGTTGGTGTTTTTGAAAACGTAGAAATAAAAATGAAGTTCTGAGCAAGCTTTAAATATGGACAGGAAAAAAAAGCCCATTTGACATCTCAGTCTATTTCCTATTTCTTCTTTCTGTGTGCTCCTTAGTTATACTTTTAATTAAACTAAGTCCTGGCAGGTTTAGATCTACAATTCATTCATAAAATCACACAGGGAACGTCTCCTGCTCAGCCTAGTTGTGCCTTGTGGGTATAAGTCTGAAATGAAAGTAATATTAGGTATCTTTCTACCCTTTTTAAAAGCATATATCTCTTCTGGAACGAGATAAAAATTGGCCTCAGAGCTTGTTGGGAATGCAGTTCCTAACATTCTGATTTTTTAAAATTGCAGGTCTGAAGGAAAAGTAATTTATTTTTATTCCTAGCAAATGGAAATTCTCTAAAGGAAAAGACTAGAAACAACTCAAATCATTAAAATATTTTACTTTAGCATTACAGGAAGGAATGTTTTATTTTACTGAATAATTTTGAGTCTTCTGGCTAATTTTTCCAGCATTTTTGGTTTAACTATTACAAAGAACATTTTTCTTTTGCCCAATTTCTAGTCAAGTCAACGATATCTTTAGAAAACTTTACAATGTTTCTGTGACCTGTCTGGCATCCTCAGCACTGTCCAGTTAAAAGCCATTTGCAAGTTTCATTAAATTGTTTACTACCTTTTCAGATCCTTAAGGAACAATCTAACATGATGGATGACAGTGTTTAGAACACCATATGAGGTCATTTTACCCAAACTTGAGTATGTTGCAGTAAAAAAGAGCTTCAGATTCTCTGATCACTTTGGCCAAAAGGCTTTTACTCTGTTTCCTTTTAGGTGAAGCATCCTCAGCACTCTGGAATAACTGCACATATTTTGAATGCCCTCTTAGGTAAAACCTATCTGAGGTGCACAACCTTCTAAAAAACTGAAGTGAGGTAGCACTACCTCTTCTTGAAAGAGAAACTGAGGAAAGAGCTCAGCCAACTGTATTTCACTTCTGCAAAAATACAATTTTTTGTAAGAAATGAATGCTTCCCTTGTGGTGTCATATAAAAGGGACAATGTATTCTTAAAAATAAATCATATCGAGTCAACCTAGTGTCCAGTTCAGAGCATTTGTGTGGAATGAGTGACTTTATCTTAAAACCATGTACTAAGAGGCTATGAATCTAACTTCCCTGTGTTAGGTGCACAACAGAACTTAAACCATTGTTCAAACTGTATTTCTCACTTTCTAACAAGAGACATAAGCTCAATGGCCTTCCCACAGATCTGCCTTGATTCCATTTTTAATTATATTTCCAGTGATTTGAATTATGATAAACAGTATGGTTATTAAATCTGTACCATGTTGGATGACACTGCTCCTAGAACAGAACATTCTAATGCTTAAATACTGGATGAAGAATGACTGACTGAGAAGCAGTTCTGCAGAAAACAAGACCTAGATAATTAAAATGGATTGCAAGTTATACTTGAGTCAACAGTGCCATTCCATTTTTAAATATCCTACAAAAAATACACTAAGAGGTAGTGAGTTTTTGAGGCATGAAATAGTCTCTCAATTCTACTCTGCCCAGACAAAGTATAAGATGGGAAAGTACCATATCTTGAAAAAACCTGCACATTACCCTGTCTGGACAACATAAACTAGTTGGCAATCACCCACAAAAAAGACCCAGAATACTGGATTTGTTTAATCTTTGGAAAAATTAAAAAGTACTCTTAAAAACTGTTGAGGGCTTCTGAAAATATCAATTTGAGAAGCTATTCTCATAGTTGATAGAAAATATTTAATAAGGTCAAATTCAAAGAGAATACATAAAAACAGGTTAAGAACCAGGGAAGAAAAACTTATTAAAAGACTAGTTTGACTTCGGACAGACTGTTCAAGGTAGGCATGAAATCTCCACTACTCCTGAGAGCTTGTAAAACAAAAATGATTATGCAATTTTTAGTAACTAATTATACTTTTGTTATAGGGCAGCTTAGTCTGAAATTCAGCAAGTCACAGAATCACAGGATGGGTGAGGTTGAAAGGGAACACAGTGGGTCATCTGGTCCAACCTCCCTGCTCAAGCAGGGCCATCCCAGAGCACATGGCACAGGATTGTGTCCAGATGGTTCTTGAATATCTGCAGTGAAGGAAACTCCACACCCTCTCTGGGAAATCTGTTCCAGTGCACAGTCACCCATACAGTGAAGAAGATGATATTCTTGCCTTCAACCCTGTTCTGTTTTTATTTTCTCTGTCTTCAGTTTCTGCATCCCAAAGTTGAGGATCATAGTGTTCTAGTGATATTGTGTGAAGGTACATTTCAAAAACCACCTTTACCTTTACAAACTCAAATACATTTTTCAAATATACTTGTAAGAATTTAATCTTTGTTATTCACCAAGAGGCAACAATTATGCAACATGTTCCTGAAATGAAAACATCTGCAAGTAGCTGGTCTGACAATATTGGTCTTCTTGTCCTTCACAGTATACTCTAAGAATTAGAAATATACCCCAAAAAACTTCATATTGCCCCCTTCAAACCCTTTTGACAAGCACTCCCAGGAAATACACTCAATAGACCTGCCTGCCTGCTGCTATACTAAATATTCACGGATTCCTGATAGACCTCTCTGTGCTCCAAGTTAATACTGAGAAAGTCAGAAAACTCACTCTTTACCCAAATGAAGGTTCTGAATGTGAATGTGCATGATCATTTAGACTGAAAATAAGGTGTACTCTTAGGAGCAGCCTTGCCATCAACTTCAGCTACTGTTGAGAAATTTTAGGTGTTGTTTTTTAAATGAATGTTAGACAAACAGTGATTGTTACTACAATAAATGTGATGTGATCATTATTGCAACAAAGCAAAAGTTAGTTTTTGTGAGGTAAAACCGTAAAGTTTCATTCAGTCTTACCAATGTAGATGGTGCTCTTTTACTACAGTTGTCTGAGTTTTTCATAATACATTTATTCTTGCACTACCACCACCAGGGAAACACTTTTACCTTCATTTCACATATGAGGACAGAGGGCAGAGAGAAAGGCACTCAGCAGAAAACTCGAGATTAATTGAAGGCCTTTGGAATCTAATAATCTCTGAATTATGCTTTGTTTTGCTGGATGACTTCTGGTATTGCTCACCTACTGCATCAGCAAAATAAGACATCACGTGTGTTTGAGAAAAGACCAGATGCAAACCATAGCAAGAGAAAAGAATTAATATTACATGAAGTTATGTTCCAATTTGTGAATTTAGAGAAGTGTAATGTTGTTCATTTGTAGAACAGACCAACTCTTTTGAGAAATATAATAATTGATAGCCTAAATTAGAACTGAGACTAGGTCCAAATGCCAGTGAATAAACCCCAGACAGCTGACTTCCTTGAGAATTCACTACACCCACAACGAAGGATACAGAGTCACAGACTGAAGAGTTCCCACTGCAAAGCCCTCTCCTTTCTGTCTTGGCTTTTGTCTCCTGGAAGAAACAGCCTGTAGTCCAATACTGTCAGTCTCAGGTGTTCTCATTCCTATCTGAAAACCAAATAAAAAATGTAAAGTTTCCCTGAAGGCAAATGAAACAAAAGTTGATCATCCCTTGAGTCCACTAGGAACTGTTTTTTATTTATGGAAATGTCTTAGACTCAGGTAGATAGAAAGAGCTATTTCCCAAACAGAAAATACAGAAAAATCTTAATCTCTCCAGTCTGAAAACAAAGAGAGCAGTCAGAGATGGCAGCACGTTTCTGCAAGAGCTGTCAGACTTTTAATCCTCTAGTAGACATTAGCATCATGTAGGACTTCAAACATTGCTCAGTGGACAAGAGCCACAAAGCTGCAGACATGGCAGTCAGCTGGAGGGATCAAAGGAATACAGAAAAGGCTGTTTCCACACTGTTCCCTTTGCTCACATAACAGCAATGTTTAAATGAGTTTCTCTTTTAAAGTTATGAGGTGATAATTTAAAAATAAATAAAAGTGGGGTGCATTAAACTGTGAAACTAGGTCATCATTATCTTGAAAAATTAATTTATTATTTCAAAATAGCTCAGAGAAGATGAAAGAGAAGAGACTTTGATATCAGACTGATACTTATGAGCTCTCTTAGATGAGGAGATATTAAACAGATTTGTTTAAATTAATTAAGTACAGTTATGTTTGGAGTATATTATATATTAATTTTCTAAAATAGTGGAAAAGGTGGTTAGTTAAACAAATACCTTATGAAGTATATATATACCTTATACTGTTCTGAATGCCTACAGATGAGAACTTCTACACAGAAAATATCTAGTAGCTGACACTTAACCTCACAGAAAATAGTTCATTTTCCTAAATAAACATGTTAAATTTGTTTTCAAATGTTCTAATATTTTAGCTAATTACTTTGGAAATAAAAAGTTTCCTGATTCAAAATATGTTTGATTTTATTTTACACTGCAGAAAGAAATATGAGTCTTACATTAAATGATAAAATGGTCAATATCTAAATTAAATACTATAATTTCCACACATTATTTCAATGGATTGAATTTTAGGAAGATTAGAAGGAGGGTGGAGGGCTTTGTTTAGCTAACATTTTTGTGATTATGAAAACATTTCATGTGCTCAAATATATAAAACTAAAAGTCTCAAAACTCTTCACAGAAAAGGAAATTAGGCTTATAGCTAGCATGATATCATGGTAACTGTAGTTTCTTTATATGCACACGTCTTGAATGGTAGCAGACAATATATAGGGACATAGGCAACACTTTTGGGTCTGAGTTTAATGAGTACTTGGTAATAGATAAATGCTGTTCCAAGAGCTTTCAGTCTGAACAGGTAAGATTAACATCCAAGAAAAGATATAAATGATTCTCCACTATCATATGGAGAGCTAAGGATAGAGTCCCAGGTGCAGTTATGTCCCCTATGAGGCCTCAGATGTTAGATTTTGTCCTTTGAATCACTTTGAGACTGTCTGTGCTTACAGAAGGCAAGTAAAGCAATTATAATATGGAGTAAGTAGCACTCCTAATTTAATCCCCTATGGAAATTTTGCCCTGTGCCACTCCTTTGCTGAGCAGGGCAGAGAGAAGGTTTCTCCAAGCTCAGCCAACATTCCCCGTTGGCTTCAATACGGAAGTAATTTATTTGGAGAAACCCATCCTTACAAAAGTGTGTACATATTTATCCTTTTTTCCATGAAATTAATATTGTCGTGTTTAATATTTTATGAGGAAAGAGCCCAAAGGCCTTGAAGTTGCTATCTAACACTCAAGTTGATTGAAGTGGAACAGCCCAGTCTCCAGGTGATTATTAAGGAAAAAGTCTAGTTGGAAATATTTAAGTGGAATATATTTGAAGAAACTATTCTCATTTAAACTGTTTTTAATGGGTTGCTTTCAAAATGAAATTTTTCTTTTATTTTTTATTGTTTTACACTTATATATTTAATATAGAAACTGAAATCCCATTTAAAAATCATTTAAATAAAGTATTTGGATCAGATGAAAAGAAGTTGGGTTATCTTTTTCTTTTTTTAAACACACACGGACAACTCCAGAATTTCAGGCATATGTGTTTTGATTTCATTTGGTTTGTACCCTTTAGAATAAAATAACACTCTATTGTCATGTTCTATTTGCAGACATAACTACACAGAAGGCTGTGATTTTGATCATGTTGTATCAGTGACATGTGGTTGCTCCAGCTGCTCGAATGACTTGGTTTATGCCCCTGTCCTTGACAGTGAGATACTTTAAAAGACTCATAGTCACAAGAGTAAAAGGTGGAAAATATCTAGCAAGTAGTAGCAGGTGCTATTGGTGTTTTTACAAGATTAGTTTGATTTGTAACAGTCAAAGACACCTCTAACATTTCCATTTGGAAAACACCCCCATATCCTCAGGTTTCGGGAAGATCATCCTGCTAATCAACCAACATATTGCCTTTCATAAATATACTGTATTACTCCCACATGCATTTTCAAAATTATACCAAAGCTACACCTTCTTCTTTTTTTATATTTCTGGCAAAGTTCATCCTTTTGGTGCACATGGAAACTATTGGAAAATGAAGCTTTGTGTCCCCTTTATTTCTTGCAAATTTTAACCTGTCATGACTTCTTTTCTGTGGCTCAGATACAACATAGAATATTATTCTGGTTTGTTCTTTCTTGTCTAGAAAAATAATGAGAGTATTTCTGCTTAAAAAAGTATTCTTTGTGACAAGTAGGATTATTACCAGCCTAAATGAATGACATAATGCATTTCTTCTGTTTCACTCAAGATTCCTCTTCTTTTGCATTTTGTATTTTAACTGTGACCGGCCAGAAACAATCCTACACCTTAAATCTCTCCCAAAAGTTGATATCATATATGGTCACTGAAAATCTCTTAAACAAAAGAACTAGCTGATAACAATTTGCATGTAAAAACAATTAACAATTAACTAGCTGATAACAATTTGCATTGATAAAAAAAAAGCTCTTATACAAAAAGGCATACATGACATCCCAAAAATTCCTGGGTAGGAGAAAACATAGTTTGTTCTTCCATTTGGCAGGAGAGACTTTTCGCCTCCTATTGATAACCTTTAATGTGATAGGGCAGATGTTCATACATTTTTCTAGATATTTTGAGAATTAAAACATTGTTTAGCTGTGTAATGCACATAAGATCTTAATGGTTTATGGTTAGGTAGTTTAATTGGCTCAATTGCTGGGCAGGAGGGGAAACAAGAGCCGCCTGCAGTTTGCCTGACCCTTTTCTATCAGATTGAAGTATTATTATGTGCTGTACTATATTAAGCTTCATCTGGAGAAAAGCACAATCTGTTCTTCTTAAGCTTCTTAATAGTTTCTAGTACTGATTCATGGGAAGTGTAACCAACAGATTGTTATAGTTAGACTGTAGGTGGGGACACATATGCTTGAGTTTTGAACAAAATTCCAACTCTGCAGCAGGGATAAGTCAATTGCACGATGATGCAATTGTTTTTTTTTAAAAAAACATGAAGAGACATATGGGAGTAACTTTTGACTGGGCTTAGGGCCAGACGTTCAGGTAGGCAACAGGCAGGATCCAGGCTGGTATTTTAAAAGAACCCAACTGCCACTTGTAGCCAAGAGGACACATTTACACAATCTACTGCTAATAGCTCTGATTACAGCACCACAGGCAAAGTTTCAAGAGGACAGCAACATCAACTGAAAAACTGTGATACCTCATCCATCAGAACCAGTTGCAGTATAAAGGTGCCAGTTTCCAAATACTGAAATGGAGATGGAGTTTGGTGGGGCAAGAGGAGCTGAATTTAAATTGACCATACTTGACCTCCAGCTTGTGTTGTTTGTGGAGACTTTTCTGATGAACTGGAATTAGGCAAGCAAGAGTAAATCAATCTCTCCCTTCTGTTGAACATTTCCTTCAGAATTTTCTTTAAATTTAGAAGTGGAAACAAAATAGATACACGGATAAACTCCCAGGCAACTTTCATCATATGGGACTCACTGAAAAATGCTTGTTTCTAGCTAAGGAGTTCTGAATTAATTTTCACTTGGAAGTGGAACTACAAACTGCATAAGACATCACCATTGTCCATCCATTTATGTAAATCCTAAAGTCCCTGTATCCCTTTTCTTGTGTCATAGATTTGGCTGAACAGTGGGATCTACCCTGTTGGTGGAAACTTGCCCTTGCTGTGGCTGTTTTGGTAGTACTGCTATAGGTATACTGAAGAATCACGTCCTTGAGGAGGCCAGTTCCATACAGAAAGCATGGAGATCCTCTTCCACTGTGAACCTTACATCTCACCCTCAAGGAAATGACAGAATGTACCTTACCTGCTTTCCCACTCTCATTCCTTCAATGCTACATGTATATGTTCATGCACATACATGTTTTGTTCAGAAAGAAAGAGACCCCAGAGGAAAGTTTTGCTAATATATGGTGCAAAAAAAATTAACAGAAAAGAGTTCCTTTTTCTATCAAGGAGTGCTTGCTATCCTCACGATATAGCTCATACGAGATATACATACCTCATCAAAACACTTACATAACAGGAGAATTCACTATGAATAATTAATTGAATAGAGTTTAATCAGCAAGGCAAGAGCACCACTGGTGTATTTGTATGAGTGTCTTGAAGCAAAGCTGCTTTCTGTTTTTATCAAATCTCCCTTGAGCTCATGTCATAGAGCTGTAGTTTTCCCAGCTGGAGACCTGAGTGACTCTCAGATTTGGATTGCCAGGATGTATTTTCTTCTAAATGTTAAGAACATAACATTTTCCTAAGTACCCCTGCTAGTTTAACGTTTCCTATGATTTTGTATGACACATAACTTTTTGTATGGTTTCATAAAATCTCCCTGTCTTGATGCTTGATGAAACCATGGTGTTTGTGCACAAGCAGATTTTAGTTGATTGGAAAGGAGTTAATGCACTTTGCACTCTCTAAAAGACCTGCTATTTTTCACTACTGTAATTAAACTTATTCTCAACTTTATACCATGCCTCAGGATGCTGTTTGAATGCTTATAACAGTTTCAAACAAATACTGCCGTATTTGGAACATAGAAGATGTGCAGTTCTGTAAGTAAACTAGACCTGGCTGGGAATTTTCCACCGGGAGTTTTTGGATGGAGGATGAGATCTTCAGAATTTCAATGTTTTTAGGTCTCATAATTTAACCCCAGCCAGCAATGAAGCACCAGGCAGCCACTCGCTCACTCCCCTATCAGCAGAATCGGGAAGAGAATCAGAAATGTAAAAAAGCTAAAGAACCTGTGGTTTAAGATAAAGACAGTTTAATAGGTAAAGCAAAAGCCGTGCACACAAGCAAAGCAAACGAGGAATTAAATCATTGCTTCCCATGTGGTGCTCAACTGTCTCCAGGAAACCAGGGCCCTATCACGTGTAATGGTGGTTACAAAGACAAACATCATCATTCCAAATATGCCTCCCTTTCTCCATCTTCCCCAAACTTTATGTACTGAGCATGCTGTCATACAGTCTGGAAAATCCCTTTAAACAGCTGGGGTCACCTGTCCCAGCTGTGTCTCCTCCCAGCTTCCCATGAACCCTCAACCTCCTTGCCAGCATGAGAGCACGAAAAGTAGGAAGTGCCTTGTCTCTGTGTAAGCCCTGCTCAGCAACAAAGCATTTCTATATTATCAGCACTGTGTTCAACACAAATCCAAAGCATTGCAGTGTACTAACTACTGTGAAGAAAATTAATTCTACCAGAGTCGAAACCAGCACATTATAGATATAATATAGAGATATATAGTTTTTCCTCAAACTTGCATCTACTATGTCAAAGATTGACAATGTTTCCTTGGTCTTTTCATTTTCTATTAGAAAAAGTGAAATAGAACATTTAATGTTGATCCAGAATGACTTAAATGAAAATAATTTTAGACAAAGTAGTTTATTTCCTGTCAGATGGCCTAATTTTATTTTTGAAGGCCTCTGGTGTGCAGGGAGTTAAATATGACTGACCCCAATTTTTCCTTCAGGCTGTCTTTGGTAGCTATAATACATATTTCATGAGACACCATGGTTTTGACCTCTAGATGAACTGTTTCAGCATCCCATGGGAATCACTTGATGCTCATGTACCACAGGAAACACGGTTTGCCCTAAGGGCATGACACAGGGGTAAGCACTGGACTCCTGATTTACTACTCTCAGGAAGCAGTGCAACAATTGAGTTTAAATGACATTTTGTCCAGGCACAATTTGCATGGTGATGTGGTTTCCATTAGGCCTAATCACAACAAGGAAGAAAATGAAAGTCCCTTTAGGTAGAGAGACCTGCATTCAGGTTGCCATTCTGCTTGAGTGCAATTTGGAAGTTTAGTGGTCTCAAGGTCTCAGTGATTCATTCCTGGTGTGAAAGGAAGATAATGTCACTTCCTGTCTTCTTGTTCTTTGCCTCTTTTGACTATTTGGATGGTAAGATCCTAAAACTGAATACTGTTTTTACATTCATATCAGTGCTGAGTGTAACAAAGTCTCTGAGCTGTAGCACCAGAGTGATAGGGATGACTCCCCAGGTGGGCAAGATGAATGCTCGATGGCTCCAATGTCCAAAGCAGAAAAACCACACAGATGACAGTACAAATCCATGTCTGATCCTCACTGCTTCTCGCACATTTTCACAGTCAGTGCTCCTATGTACTTGTAATTTTGCTGGTAAGAGAGAGAATTTATCTTATAGATTCTTCCATTTGCAAGCTAACAAATTTATCTTGAATGATCAGTGGTTTCTTGCAACATCATCACTTTGCACTCACAGCTTTATTAATTAATTAACCGATTGTATTTCTGTGGAATATTACTGAGGTTTTAAGACATTACTTTTGAGAAAGATTTCCTGCCTCAGAGGCCTTCTTATTTAAATGAGACATGAAACAGATTTCAACAGCCAGATGGAGGAGCACAGGGAAGCAGACACACAATCCTGGTCAGTGGTATCAGTGCATCCACTGTTTAAGCACTGTGACTTTTACGTAGGCCTGGCAATGAAGAAAGTTTCTGTGGTGAGACAGAATAAAGGAAAAAAGGTACCTGTCTGTTTATATCTATTAACAGTTTATCCTCATAGAGGAAGAAGATATTGAAAGAAAATATGAAGTTTTCCCACTGATAGAAATTTAATTCAGGACAAACAGGGAAAAAAACCCAGAAAAATATTAAGGCACATCAAGTTCATCTGTGCTCTAGCGATTCCTGTAATGCTAATCTTCAGTTTTATTATTTATTCTCCAGTAGGAGTTTTTACTTCAACAAAATAAATTTTACTTTTCACTCTAACTAAAAAATATATTGCTTTTCAGATTGTGTTATGAATTAGATGATGTTATGAACTTTTTTTGCATATATTTAAAATATTACACCAAAAAATTAACTCTCAACATATATTTTTTTAAATTTACTGAAGTAAATCACAGAGCGTTTGGCCACATTTAGTCAAAGTTTAAGAGAATCAGAAGAGATTGCCATTTGTATATATATGGTTGTACACATTGTGAACCAGACTCTCACAGTTTGTGAGATACACAAAAGCCTTTGGTTTAAGCAGAGATGCAGTGTCTTGAACAGTAGGGAATTTTCTAGGAAAATTTGTTGCCCTTGTCTTGAAAAATTTATTAAAATATTAATTAAAATATTAAAGTGATATTGTTGAGATTGTTACAGTGATCTCTCTGCAGATATGTAACACATTTAAAACATCTGACGTTTCCCAAGGAAGAAAAGCTGCTGCAGATTTTAATATATGCGTTTGTGTTTGTGTTTAGGAAACTATGGTGAAAGTGGAATGGAAGCTTTCAAAGATATGGCAGCCAAGGAAGGGATCTGCATTGCACACTCCTACAAGATCTACAGCAATGCTGGCGAGCAGAGCTTTGACAAGCTGCTGCGAAAGCTTCGGAGCCACCTGCCCAAGGCAAGGGTGGTTGCCTGCTTCTGTGAAGGCATGACTGTGAGAGGCCTCTTGATGGCCATGAGGCGCCTGGGACTCGCTGGAGAGTTTTTGCTGCTAGGCAGGTGAGTAATGCTGTGCAGTTATAGCCTGCTGTTTTTGTCAGCAGGGCAAAAAAAGAAAATTTTTTTCTGACATGAAGCACATGCAGCACAGACTCATGGCCTCTCCCATACATGTGCATATCTAAAAGGCAGGAAGTAATGTCAGCTGTGTCATAGCAGTACAAACTCTACGAAGACATGCATCATTTTCATGACATGCCAGGTAAACACAAGTCTGCTTGGCCACTCCTAGAAGCAATGTGTAAGGGAAAGCTGGCACACAAACCTTTGATCTATATCACTCGTTTTGTTCACTGCAGTTTAAAATGCATTGTGTACATATAGAGCCTGAAGCTGTGTCTCATTCCAGTAACTCTGTGTTAAGGATTGCTGATGTGGCCTCTGGGTGTACCTGAAACAGAACTTCCTGAAACAAAGTTTGTTAACTATCACCTTGTCTTCCTGAGCCAGTGTGCTGATGTGCATACTGTCCTAAGGGACAGTATAGGTATAGGTAATCCTTTCTCTTAGCTCAATGATGTCAGTGTTTCCTTTCCTAATTGCCAAAGGAAGAAAGGAAAAGTCACTTAGTGTGTGTTCACTCAGAAGCAAAAGGTCCTCGGCTCATAAGCAGAGAAGTAAGTTATTGATGTGAACCTAAAGGGATCTTTACACTTTCCCCTTATTCACCAAGGAGATACTAAACAAGACAGGAAAAATGACGGATTGAAAACAAAATGGAGTATACTGGGAGTCAACTAATGTAACTCACTATCTTTTCAGTGCATTATTAGAAGGATGACCTGTTGTTGTCCCAAGCATGAACCCTACAGGAACACAAGTAAAATGGTGTCAGTGAAACCAGAAGTCATGGTAAGACCTCCATGGAAACTTCCAAGGACGGTCTTGGCAGCTGGGTGACTGAGTCTGTCCAGCTGGTAGGACACCAGCCTCTGTTCCCCATCTGCCCTGTTGCACACAGCTGCCCTTTCTCCTTGGGCAAAGGGGAAGGCAAACAGGCAACAACTGTGGCTCTTGTCTCTGCCCTTACTCAGCCTATGTTTTGGCATTTTCAGATGGGAATTTCTTAATTCTTTCTCTGATACATGGCAACTGTCTCCACGCTTCTTTTCAAATACATTTTATCTGTAGGGACTTCTATGGACTGTCTTGGTCCTTTTCTGGACGGACACCCAAAAGCACCACAATCTTCAAGGTGAAATTTACCTAAACATTTTCAGATGTCTATAATTTAGGCACTTCCATGTAGCCATCAGTATTTGCTCTACAGTTAATTAAGCAAAATAGGACCTTCTTAGGTCCCTTGTTTGTAATGTGAATATTTTGAGTAGCTCAGAGAAATCCTATTCTAGAAAAGGGCTTGTACTAAGACTCTCTTGATCACTATCTTTGGTGGAAAAGCCTACTTGTCAATTGTTTAGAGTAGATTGGAGCAAATGCCACCACCACTATCTCTAGCTGAATCTGGTGCCATAGGATGTTTGCTATCTTCTTCTGTCCTAAATAAAAGAAATTGTCAACTATCTGCAGCAGTATCCAAATTTAGAGCATATAAGCATTGTTTTCAAAAAATGTTTTGGCCCTTAACTACTCCAGACTCCAAACTGTACATAATTTTTTATGGGATTTATGTACAACAGTGCTAAATTTAGCCCTCTGAGATGGTTTTATGAATAAGGACTGCAGGAATTACTGACTGTGAATAAGAGTAGAGTAATTCAGATTACCTCTTCAGAAAAAAACACGGTCTAAAGAGAACAGGCTTTGAGGCTTTGCTTCAAGTTTTTGTTTGTTTTGTTTCTTGTGTTTTGTTTCTTTGTGAAAAATACCTGTTTCCAGCTGCAGTGGGAGTTGTCATGAGTAATTATATGAAAGTTGTTATTTGGTATATGACTTCCATTGAGTAAATTGAAAGTAATAGCTTCTCTTAGAAGCCTAAACTGGAAAGTCTTTCCAATTGAAGCAAAATTCCTTAATTCCACCTGACAATTTGGGGTGTATCCATGCCTGTTGCAGTACTGCACAATTTAATTGTGAAAAATGCAGCATTAACTGGAAGTGTTTACAAAGAAAGAAAAAGGGAAGTGTAGGGATTTTTTCCTATCCTTTTAATTTATTACCTGAGATTCCAAGGTAATGGCTGAGAAATGGCTACTCAGACATAGGTTAATATGTCCCCAGCCAGTAACTGCTGCATCAGACAAGGATGGCTGGAGAGATATAGTCTTTCTATATTTGGCTCTGCACTTCAGAGATCCCAAAGATCTTGGAGCATCCCATATTTTTCAATAGATTTGTATCTAATTTGTTATCAAAATCAGCTATAAGCCAGAGAAAAATAAAACAAAAGATCAAACAAACAAAAACTAACTAGTTTTGCCACCTGAGGACTTCTGCTAGGCTTTGAGTCACCTTTCATCTGTAGATCAGTGTTTTATGTTTCCTCCATGCAGTGAGTCATGTGTAGGGTGTGGGAAGTTGTGGAGTGACAATGTTCCACAAAAATGTTCATTCTTACGAAAATGTTCTCCTTCTGCTACTGGAAAATCTCTTGGCTTTAAGGCAGAGGCAAATGAAAAAAGCAAAAAAAATAACCCAGGGAACTTGAAAGAACTTCTTGACATAGATGGGGTGTAAGACAATGATATCATTGTCCAGAGATAACCTGAGTTCCTGTTGGGAATTAAAGCACTGTTTTCCAGGACCTTGAGGTACTGCGTGCTCTCTTGCTTTTGACTGTTTGGCTGTATTGTCTGTGAATATCTGACTGTTGGTCAGAAGCTAGAGTTGTTGGTTGGTTCTGTAGAGAACAATGTAAGGCACTGACGTGGGATGGATGTGGCACCAGTACAAACCCAGATCTCATACAAGCAGATTATATTGGGGACCTTTTTGTGCATCATTTGTGGGGGGAAAAGACAGTAGGCAAGATTTTGAGAAGAACAGATGGTTCCGAGTGCTTTAAGGGGAAAGAGCTACATCTGAAATTAAAGAAAGCTTGTGAAATTAATTTTTCTTGCAATGCTATGCAGGAAAATGTACTAGGAGAATATTTATACTTTCATTCGTCGTCTAATCCTGGAGTTGCTCTGGGCTGCCCGTTCAACTGAGAAGGTTATAAAAGGGCATTCCAAGTGTAGAGAGAGTGCCTTTCACTGGAATGCAATGGGCTTACAAGAAAAACTACATCTACTAATGAATACTATTTTGTTCCCCCACAAATTCTTCTCTCTTATTTTGTTAAGTGGAGAATAATTTTGTTTCTTTTCTAAATGCACATAAAGAACTAAAGTCACAAAGCCACACCGTAGATTTATGGGAAACCATAAATACATCAACATTTCCACTTCCTCTTTGCTTTCCTTTATGCTCCATTTTAAATTTGGATTCACCCCTAATATTTTTGAGCCAAAGCCTTGCTAAAATATTGGGATTTTTTTTTAAGCTATGGATATCTCACTGCATCTGTTTTATGCTCAAATAAACAGAAAATGGATTGGCCAGGGTGAATGAATATCACATAAATTACCTTATACAGCCCCAAAGGGAGGAAAAAGATACCTTTCAATAAACTCTCCACTCTTGACCTACTATGCAGTTTCTGAAATTGCATTGCCTGCTTGTGACAGATTTGCAAGGTGGCATGTCATTAGTTTTTGCAACATTCCAGAGCTTTTTGATTCATGGAAAACATTTTAAATGCTTGGCAAATATGTACCTCATGCATCTTGAAGAATTGGAGTTAACCTCAAATACAAAGGTGAGAGTACTGACTTTCAAATGTGAAAAAAATGTTATTTATGGTAACTTAACCATTACTTAACTTAGATATGGACACCAGGCTTCACCTGTTTGTCTTCACTACTTCTGTCATCCACAGATGGAGATATCCTTATAGATAAATTCATTCAAGAATAAAAAATACATTCGTATAGCAGAATAACTTTGAAACAGATTTCAGAAAGAACCATGGAGTATTAATTGTGTAGATAAAATCAACTTGATTATACATGATTTTCATCTGTTCCTCATCTTGTGTAATATTCAGACCCAGCAGCCGAAATTTTCTTTCGTGTTGTATGTCCACCTTCATCTTTCTTCTCTTGACCCCCAGTTTCTGATCTTTCAACAAAATGTCTGTGGTAATTCTCTACAATGATAATTCTATTTGATGCCTTTCATCTGCAGGAATTCCAAAACATATCTCAGAATGACTAAGTATCTAAGTGCTAGGTCACACAATTTCTCATAATAAAATAGAAACTATTAGCTGCAGCAGAAATTATGCGTATTGACTATTACTGTCCTAAATGAAATGGATTCAGAAAACACTACCACAGCACTGAATAATTATATTCTTTTTTTGCTTGCTGGAATTATTTTATCTTATATCAATTAACACTTTTGAGATGGGACTCGGCATGGTGCTGGTGACAGCAGTTACCAAGGGATTATTATCAAGAAGCAGCTGGGACATAGATACTCTGTTTTTGGGGTAGAAGAACACTAAGATTCATGGATGCAGTCACTATATGTAGTTTACCTCGAAACAAGAGAACTTCCCCTGGTTGATTTGTTTATTATTAGAAACTAGTTGCTGTACAAACATAAAAAGCAAAAGACAGACATTTTGCAAAGAATTTGTGATTCCAAAGGCAAGACAGTCAGACTTTTCCTACCCAAAGGAGAAGAGAAGGGAAAGGACAAGGGTATTGGAATGGTCAGGCATTGGAACAATTCCCTTCCCAGGGTAGTGGTGAAATTACGATCCCTGGAAGTGCTCAAAATGCGTGTGCAGGTGGCACTAGGGGATATGGTTTAGTGGTGAACAGCTGGACTTGATAATCCTTAAAGTCTTTTTCAACCTTAATGATTCCATAATTCTAAAGGGAAAGTAGAGGTATATAGAGATAAAAATGGCTTGCTCAATGTCACCAGCTTCCAAATAACATTCCACAAGCAGTACTCAAGTACTCAAGTACTCATTCCACAAGCATCTTCGGGAAATTACTGGGACTTCCATTGTTTCTTATGTTCACATATGCATATGGTGTATCAGATTTACTACTGTATTCACTATCATATTTGATTTAAAAAAATATTTTATTAAAATTATCCAGACTTTCTGTTGTATTAAATGACAAAATTATACACAATGAATGAAAAAAGTTATCAGAGATGGAAATATATGTCCTTAGGCTCTAAGACTGATTCTGATTTTCAGCTGTCCAGCTGAAGAAGCATGGCCAAAATTTATCAGTCTGATTTAATCCCTACATGACTCTTAGATACTTAACTTAGCCAGGATTTACAGAAATAATATAAAACTGTGACATGGCTGCAATATCTACAGCAAAGGAATGAGAAATCTAGAGCTGCAGTGCATCCCTCAGAGTTTCCATCTTCTTTGAAGTAGTCAAGACTTGATGACTACATGCTGTGATGTCCTTGCAAAGATGAAGAGCCACATTCTGCATTTTCAGGATTTGCTCAGTTCTGTGCTATGTGAAGTCTGTGCCTCGAGGTGCCTCAAGCCGTGCTCCTGAAGCATGCCATGGCTGCAGAGCATGTCCAGATGAAGATGGGTAAGGGCAGGACACCACTTCTAGCAGTGTGATGATCACAAGCAGTTCAAGTGAGGCTCTGCAAGAAGGCAGAAGGACCACTGAAGCAGTGCCCAGTCTTCTCAGAACAACACAGATATTCTCTATCACAAATCACCTCTCCTAATAAGATATCTGCTTAGCTCCTAAGGAGATGGATTGGAGGAAATTGTTATTGATTCTAAGAGATATTGCAGCAAATGAGCTAAGGTAGAAGGTAAGTAGTAGAGATGAGCATAAGGAGGGAGAATAAAATGTGAAGAAGCATTAGTTCCAGGAAGTCTCCAAAGTAATTCAGCAGACAGGAAACTCAGCAATATATATGAAAAAAAGCTGGTTAGCAACTAAAAAGGGCAACTATAGCTGAAGGAAAGTTAAAGCAAGATAGATGACCTGAGGGAAATGAGTTCTTTTTAACAGTTTAAAAATAAATCTTTTGTGGTATTTTAAAAAGTGTCTGTTGGATGTAGAAAGATCTCACTGCAAAGGATGTAGTGATTTCCTTATGGGAATTATGCTGTGTGGTGTGGGTTAACATGCCTTTTTCTATCTCTGTACAAGTCCAACTGGTGAAAAAGTTCTGATTAAATAAATTAATGAAATTTTGTAGACCTGAAAGGTGCTCTAGATTAATTTTTGTTTGTTTCTGCTACTCCTGGGAAGTATTAATCAGACAAAATACTTCAGTCTAGATACTTCTTATGGCCTAACCTGCAACAAAACAGTGGAACATAAATGCAATATAAATGTGTAGATCTCTCCTCCAAAATAAGCAGGTGAAAAGGTACTTTTAGAGTAAAATTGTGCAATCTCAGCCTGTATGAACAGTCTGATCCTTTTTCTTCAATCCACAGTAGGCAGGAGTCTGGTGTAGCCCCATCTGAAAGCTGTTTCCTCTAAGACAACTGTCTGCTGCCCACTCATTTTTTATCTCTGTTCTCTTGTTCAGGCATCAATGTGTAGCCCAAGGAAGCAGATATCATCGTATATGTAGTAATTAAATGCACTGTAAATAGCTGCATTAAGTCAGAATCTTCATTGCTACCCAAGAAAACCAGGAATTTAACAGCAAAACAAAGGTTTGCTTTCTAGAGCTGTAAAAGAAACTAAGGAAGTGAAAAGTTGTCTTCCCTCCTATATCCAAACAGACCTTTTAGAAATAAAGCAGACTAGAGAGTAAAGAATAACTTGGTTTTGAACAGGAGTTTTGTGGTCTCCATCTGAGGCAGTCTCATGGCTCAGAGACCCTCAGGGTGAACAATAGCAGCAGGGTCCTGCTGCAGATGGAAGCAGTGAAGTGGTCAGTCAAAGCTGTTTGTGCAATGATTGAAAGAAACATGACTTCCTTTTTGTGGTTCAGACTCCACAAGCTGTGCTGGAGGATTTTAGAGAGACAAGTGAGGCAAACATATCAAACATATACACTGAAAGCAAAACGATCTGCCTGACTTTTTAAACTTTCTTGTATGCATTTAAAATCCTTTTTTTTTTTTCCTCCTTGGCACCTATCTGACCTGGTTCTAATAAATATTGCACCTTGCCATCCAATTTTACAGTCACTAATGTAGATCAGGTAGTGGAGGATGGGAGCAAGCTCTACACCTATTTGGAAGAATATCTTCATTTTGCTGTTTCAGGAATTATATGTATTTCTTAGGGTGGGTGGTGGTGGTGGATGTCTACCATGGCATCAAGCAAACAACGAAGAATTTCCAAGTGTACATGTTGGCAGGTAAGCACACCTTCTACACATCTGAAAATGTAGCATTAGAAAATACTCTATCAGGTCAGATCAAAGGTCCGTCAAACCAATATGTTGTTTCTGGGAGTGGTCAGCAGCAAATGAATGGCAACAAGTGACACCAGGCCAGGATGGAGTAAAGTTCTCCTGGAGAATTCCGGTGCCTTTGTAAGGGAAGCCCCTGTGGTCATTTTTCTGGCCCTTCTCAAGACTCCCTCTAACAGGTTCACAGCCTTCTTATCTTGGGACCCCAGAGCTGGAAGCAGCAGTCCAGGGGCTCATGAGATCAGAGCAGGAGGGGAGAATCACTTCCCTCAACATGTTTCTACATGCATTCTTCTTCTGATGCAGCCCATGATGAGTTTAACTTTCTGGGCTGGGAGTTCACACTGCTGGATCATGTTGAGCTTCTCATCCACCAACAACCCTTCTCCTCAGGGCCGCTCTCAATCCATTCTTTGCACTGCCTGTACTTGTGTTTGGGATTGCCCCTGCATTTGGCCTTGTTTATCTTTATGAGGTCTACATGGGTCCACCTCTCAAGTCTGTCAAATTCCCTCTGGATGGCATCCCTTCGCTCTAGCCTTGTCATGACAAATCATGTGTGTCCAATTGAATAATTTACTTCCTGTAAGTAAAGGTCTACTCTTTCTCACCTACAACTAGATTAACAGCCAAAAGAAGGTAGCTTCATTAGTCAGTGTTTGAATAGAATTGTGTTTCTGCACTGTAGGAGAAGACAGTGGCTCCTTCAAGTCTTTTACCTCTGCATTGGTTCACCTCTACCAATTCATGCTTGATCCATCTTTGGATAGATCTGCTTAAAGTCTTTCAAAGACAAAAATTACATACCTCTCAGTCTGCTTCTTCCTAAGCTTAACTACTCCTTATACGCTACCTAATGTCAAACCTACAATTCTATTAAGAATTGTCCTACCCACAGGAACAAAGGAAGCAGTTTCTAAGGCTGCAATTTCTATATTCGAAGACTTACGCTTAACCTTCTTCTGCTTTGACAACTTTCAGTATCAACAGAAAACAGGTTTTATGCTTTGGAATAACATGAGATCTCCATTATTCCAGTGGAAATGAGACACGAGGCAAAGTACAGAAAAAGAGATGTCAAACAATCCTGAAGAATATAAGGTTTATTTTCATTGCAAAATGACAAATTCATGAGATGACCTACATGGCTGAAAAATAGACAATGTGGCAATCTCAAAAATAACTCCATATTGCCAACAGACCTGCACTTGCAGTTCTGCATGACAGTAAGTCAGAGGCATTGCTGGGAAATCGTGTGCATTTGTGGTGCCTCTCTGTTCTCAATCAAGAGATGTATGCCTCTGATTTTATATTTGACTTAGAAGCTCTACTTTATCCCACAGCTTATTAAAATTCAGAATGGGAAAAGTCTATGGGTGGCTGACTTAAGAATGTTCTCTTCAAATATGTCTTCTGAGATCGATGGGCAGCAATGAGAGAATTTTCTGATGTAAACTTATTTTGAGAATGAGACTCTTCGAATTCTAAGAAAAGGAATCAAAACTACCCTTGGAACAATGAAAACATTTTTTATTCAAGCTTGAGAAAAGATTGGATGCTTTCTTCTCAAAAACATAAATTCAAGAGGTAAAAATAAGTTAAGATCTCAAAGCCCAGCATTGATATTCCACAATTTGCAGCAGGCTACATGCTAAAATGTAACTTTTTAAAACATTAAAGCTAAGATGAAAAATGTGATCCGGTATATATTCCTAGAAAAATTTGAAGGCACTTGGAACAGGATGAAAATTTGCATTAATCTTGAGATTTTCTGATCTTTAGAAAAGCTGCAGAATTTTGATTACTGAAGTTAAGAGAGCCTAAAATTGTCTTTATTTAAAGAAACCAATCCTGTTTATTTTCCTCTAAAATTAACACTGTGACAAATAGAGTTTTGCTGTAAGGTACTGATTAATACTTAAGATCTGTTTCCTTTCTGTTGTCTTGCTCTGCAGCAAGTGGGTATGATATTTTCCACGACTTCTTTTTAACTCTTTCTTATTCTGATTTATCTGCATCATCCCAGAGTCTACACCCAGGACTAGTGACTCACTGCACTCACACAGACCACACACACATGGCTGTATGCAAAGAAGGTACTTGTGAAATGGGAAGACCAAGCTCTGTGTTTCTGTGTTCTGATAAAGAGAATCCGTTCCAAACCATGGAGTCCAGGCACTGTCTCTTCTCTTGGCAAATCTGCCACCAATTCCGTTCACATCTTAGTTCCTTAGTTACAGAGATCCTTTTTGTAGTTAAGCCTTAGAAAAGGGTGTGGCAGACTAAGGGGAAGAAATACTTGACCACTTGGACAGCAACTGATCACTTGTCTGAGCTTTGCAACTACTTTCACATGTATTCCATTTTTTGATTAGAGAACAGTGGGACTCAGAAAGGCGGACAGATTTTTTTCTCCAACTTCACGTTTAGTTGATTTCATTGTACTTAAAACACCTGGAAGATCTGAACAAAAAAACATTACCCACACAGAAGAGATTTATTTAGGTGAACCCATCTCACTAACACTGGCGAGTGATTATGGAAGAGTATTACTTCTGATTAGTAAAGTTGTGGTGTAATTCATTTTTCTATCACTCTATTAAAGTGACAAAGCACACACAGCTGTGCATTTCCCCCTCACTATGACTGAATTGATAGTTTCTAGTGAAGCCATTGTCTCTCCAGAGGTTAAGGCTGAAGGCAGCTGACACAGTGAATGAAGTACCAGAACTCACTAAGCCTTGTTCTGGTGGAATTTAGTCCTCTCCTGCCTTGAAAAGACATTATAAATCATGGCAAGAATATACTACTTTCAAGAAGACCAGATGAAAAAACTATGCAGTATTTCAAGCAATAAGGCCCAAGATGAACTTTGTTGATCATTTTCATATTGAAATGTGTAATAACAGAATTGATTGAATGAACAGTGTTTTAATTAGGAAGCTAAAGTTAGTAAAATTTATATTTGCTAAGGAGTCATACTGTTCAACCTTTATTCATGTTGGTTAGTGACAGTGAAGGAGGTGAAGACTGATTGAATTGAAATGAGTAAATCATGTCTATCCTGGGAAAATGGATAGTTATGAAACATGGTGATTTAATACCATTTTAACTGGTGCATTTTTAAGCATTCCATGTCTTGAAGTGCTGATATGCACAAATAAGTGTTTATCTTGGATGCCGACTATTTTGAAATATGATTGGCTGATATGCTTTTTAATATAATTCTAGCAACGCATACCAAAAGGAACATTATTCCTCATATCCTAGGAGTTAAAACAAAGTAAATTAAATATATTTCTGAGACTCTTCATGTGTTCAAAGGTTTCAAGCCTTAGCTAAATTAGTTTACTTTTCATAGCCATATGTGCATCATGTGGATGCTACCTGAGTAAAAAAATTCATGTTAGCCACTCAAGATCTGATTTTATCTGAGCATTTCAGATATGAGGAAAACTATACTATAATGTAATGTCAAATCAGCAATATGTTGAGGAGGATGATGGTCACAAAATAAAGGAGTTGATGTTACTTTTACACTTAGTAGAGATTTTATGGGGCTTTAAGCAAAATTAATATACAAAAATGTGTTATTTAGCTGCTTGACCTGACACCAGATATTTATACAAAGAGCTAGAAACTCTCTTGCATAGAAAGGAATGTTAAGAAACAGAAACAACAACTGCAGGTTGTTTGCCTAGTTTTATTGATAGCTCATCACTTGAAATTGCCTTCAGAGAGAGACATTAATAAATGCACAATTGGTTTTGGTCTTTAAAAAGAAAAATCAAAGACAGAACTGCTTCTGAAGTTGTCTTTAGCTGTATTTTTGAGGAACTTTATGTGCATTTTTTTTTCTTTTTATTGTAAGATATATAACTGATATTATCTAGCAGTAAGAAAATAGACAGCTTAATTACTTGTGCAGCAATTTCTCTGTCAGAAATCTAATTACTTCTTGCTGGTCCATAAGTCTTTGTCATGGGGAACCTCCCAGTACAAGGGTTGGGTAAAGGTAATTAGTATTTTCTAACCCTGTCCCCCCTTATTTTGCACTAAATTGAACGTAATATGCCAGTTTCACCTGCCGCCAGCCAGGAGCTCCGTGGCAGTTTATTTCATTCTGGCTGTACTCTTGTAACCAGAAGAGTAAGTGATTCTTACTCCAACAAAGCATTAACTCCTCTCTCCCAGCTGAAAACAACAGGGCCAGAGGAGCACCCTGAGAACTGTAACAAAGAAATAGTGCAGGTACCACAGTGCCTGCGTTTTATTCAAGTGCAATAATTTGGTTGTGAAGTGCAGAAATTCCTAACCACAGGAAAGCAATAAGTGTTTCCAACCAACCAGTTGAAAATTAATACCTTCCTTCTGAAGTGCTCAGTGTTAGAGGATAGATCCCAGGCAAGGAAACAGTTTTTGAGTTTCATTTGAGGCTTTCTTGTAGAAGGTGATGATTGTTATATTTCTTCAAGAGTGATGCTAATCTTGTACTCAGGTTATATCCTCTTTGATTCTCTGAGATGAGTGTTATCTGAACCTCGAGTCATACATATTAAAGGAGATGATTGCTCCTCAAAATAAGCAGCAATAGTTTTATATCATAATTTCATTCCTAATTTAAATAGATTTTCTATCTGACCACTATATAGCATTGATGGAGAAGCACAAGACTCATTTTAAATAATGCCAATGTTAAAAAGGCCTGAGCTTACTCCAATAACCATAGCAAGGTGTAGGTGTTGTACACAGTGATTCAGACCAAGATAAGGAAAATTATCCTCTGCCGGGAATTTGGGGTGAATACCTCCAAACATCCATTGTGTGCTAAGAATCAGGGAAGACAAAATTTTCACTAATGTATTCCTTTCTCAGATGGGAATATTGCCTTTCTGGGAGAACAGAGATGTCATTTTTCTTCAAGTGGGTGGACAGATGTGAAGTCAGGTTTAACAGATATCTGTTCTTTAAAAGGGAGGTACGTTTATGGTGGGAGTCTACTCAAGGGTAGGAACTTATACTTGTTCAGGAAAGAATATTCTTCACCTTGAATCCTTTTTTCCCAGAAATGGTATAGTAAATTCACATTCCTGCGTACCTTTGCACCTTCTCTCTGTGCTCAGAGGCAGGTCCTGACATCATCTGCTGCCTTTTACCCTAAAAACATCAGTTAGATGTGCCAAGGGACAGCTGAGACTACCAAACAGACTGCGTGCTTTCCCCTGACTCTGAGGAAGTGAGTGGCTGAAAATTCTTCCAGGCTTCAGAATTCTCAGCCAGGACTATCCTGGAGTCTACAAACTTCAAAAGCTTAAAACAGTTATTTGTGAGAAATTTCAAGGAAGGATTTTGTTTCCTGGCCTTGATCTCAGCTCCACTGATTCTGTCTGAGGATGTTGCATCCTGACATTTCTAGTGATGTAGTGTCTGGGAGCCATCAGAGACAGACCAAGGTGAACCCAGATGCATAGATACACTACAAAATAGTTTCTAAGATTGCTTTCTCTTCTATATGTATGGCAGCTTTACGGTGACCTTCTGGCTTTTAAGACAGAATCCAGAGTCTCCTGCCCTGAGACTAAAATTTTATATGCTTGTAACAACTGAGAATTTACTATCAGAAGAAGGTAAATGACTTCTAAAATTAATTGTATACTCCTACAGATTATCTGCAAGAGTACTTTTGAGCTGCTGTCTTTTGAAAATTGATTTTATGAAAAATTACTAAGGTTTTATGTGTTTGTTTTGTTATTATAATCTGTATCAGTGGTCAAGAGCCAGAAACTTCATTTGATTCAAAAGAAATAATTATTATTTTAAAAAATACTGATCAATATTCATTAATGACATTGCTGCATAAACTTTATTGAAACTTTATTGCAAACAATTTTTCTTTAAAATATTCTCTTTAGAAAAAATGCAACTTTGATCTTGATAGAAGAGGAATTGAAAAATGCTTAGCTATAATAATACATGTTCTTCCAAAGTTCTGAAAAGAAAAAAAACCTCAAGAATTAAAAAAATCTTTCTAGCGTACAACAAATTACCTGGTCTTCAATCCTAAATTACAAAACTTTGCAGCTTGAAAATTTTTCCTTTATCTTAATTTTTATTTTTTTTTCTTTGGTGGGCATTCCCCTCACTGTGATTCAATTCATTATAGTTGTATTAAAATGGGAATGTAGTTCTCACAACTATTTTAACAAAACTAGCTTAACTTTTGCATTTTAAGGCACCTTCAAATCAGACAGAGTAGCTGTAAGGAATACCAAAAAACATTTATTTCTTTTACTTTTCTGGAGGGTGTTTTTTTTCCCAGAAGAAAAATTAATTTTGAAATGAAATGCTAACCTTATTCTGTATCAAGTCATGAGGAAAAGTCAAAAAGTAATGTGAACTGTGAACTATTTGTCTTCCCATAAGCATTTCAGGAAGTGATGACTTCCACAAATCACTCTTTGCCCTATCAGCCTTTTATAGTTGGGACATGCTTCCTCTCAAGATTCACAAATATCTCATCCTCCTTTAAATCTCAGTTTAGATATTGTCCTCTCTGCTCCTTCTAAAAACATGGCGATAGTGAGCAGAAAGTCAATATTGTATTACCTCATGATACTGTTGATTTTTATTCTATCTCTATGTATTTTTGTGTTATTTTTACACTTTTGTCTGATTTTATTTCTAACTATGTTATGTAGCCTAGTCCTGCAGAGGTCTTAACACCCCAGACTCCTGGATTGTGTCTATGAATCTTAAATTCTAAGGTAATATAAATGATAGATTCTGCTCACTGATTCTTACTGAGTTAGGTAGTTTTCCAGATATTGGTTTCAGGCCTTAAAATATTTTAGTCCATTTACTCCCTGTCTGAGCCTTTTACAGGCAAATCCTCTCTCACATACTTAAAAAGACAGGAAGAGTTTGAGCATTCAGGAGAAAACAGGTAAATCAGTAATTTAAATCAGAGATTGTTCTCATTTGTTCACATAAACAACTCCTAAACTCAGAGACATTGTGTAAATCACAGAGTACAATTTGCCTTTTATTTCAGAATTAGCATCTTAATTAGCTGTCTTGTTATTAGATCTTAGAGAAAAATGTTTCAATGGTCTGTGATATTTAATTAAGATACAGTAAATTGTTTTCTAAATTGAATTTTGTATTCCAGTAGATGTGGTTATTGGAAAAATCAGTTGATTGGAAACAAGTAAATTAATAAATGCTTTTCTTCTGCATTTGAAGCAAGTTCTTGAATTAATGCTGATTAAGGAAAATTCTCTAGAGCCTTGAATTGTCTTTACCTTGAATTAAATGATTTGCACACATATAAACCTGATTTTGCTGTATTTGCCTTGTTCATTACCTAAAAATATGTTTAAGAAATGAAAAACTCTTTTTTATGAGATAGTCCCAGATTTTAGACCATCCCTTCAGCTTGTCTTTGCTGTGTGATGTTCTCTTGAAGAGTTTGGTTATGAAGATTAACTAATTATTATGCTTTTAAGTCCCACGCCAGATTAATATTGAGTGTGTAAGAGAAATCTGTCATTCATTAATTCCCAGTTCAAATTCAATGTTCAAAAAAAATGTGTTGAGAGTAGATAACTCTGCCAGTCCTGAACATTACTTAAGTTACTATTTTGAACAAACTAATTTAATTGACACTGTTCATTCTTGGGCTTTTGTTAACAGCTGGTCTGTGATTTTTTACTGTTATTCCTCCATCCAGCTTTATGTTCAGCAACACTAATCCAGAGATTATTAATTATCCACTGTAAAAGATGTGCATAAAAAATCATTCCCTATCTGTATAGAGAATAAATTTAACCTGAAACATTGTTTTAAGAAATTGCTACTCAGCAAAAACCAAAACATCAGGGTGTTTCAATGTTATTCTCATACAGAATCCAAACCTCAACACTGTACCAGCTACTGAGCAAGAAATTAACTGTACCCCAGATAAAATTAGGACAGCTTGATAAACCATAATATTCATGATCTACTTCGAGATCATTACAGTCAGTAAGCTCACATTTAGTATGCATACTTCTATCAACCAAACCCTCAGTTGCACTAGGGAAGTTTTAGATTAGGTATTAGGAAATATTTCTTTGCAGAAAGGGTTGTCAAGGATTGGAACAGCCTGCACTGGGAAATGCTGGAAGGATTCAAAAGATATGTAGATGTGGTGGTAGAGTGGACACATTTTAGTGGTGGAGTTGGCACTACTGTCTTAACGGTTGAATGGTTGAATTCTTTTCCAATCCAAATATTTCTATGATTCTATGATTCTGGTTGCAAAATAGGGACATTTTCAAGTCTTAATGAGACAAGAACTTCCACATTTAAAAGGATCATGGACTGCAGATCCTAACAGACAAGTTTTATAGGAACAATCAGATTATTTGCTCTATTATAAAAGTGATTTTCTTTTTCTATTCTGTAATCCTGGTAACAGTGCTATTCTTAGACAGTAGAGACATATGTATTCTATGCTTTTCTGCACTTTTGATGCTTTTCCCTTTGATTTTGTGTTTATCTGCATCATCTCTCTTATTACTTCACCCTCCTGTAGGAACAATAAGTAAAGTAATTAGGAATTATCATGGAAATCTATGTGAGATGTTTAACAAGCACTTTACAAATGAATATCTCATGATGACACTAATTTAAAAACAAGCTCTTCAAAATTGTGCATTTTGTTATGGCAGCTGAACTGCTGGCATGCCAAGCAGCTCACAACACAGAGGAGCTTCAAGTAGGCTGAAAAGCCCAATGAAGGAGAGTCACTAGGTTAAAAATATCCAAGTGCTTCGTGCAGGCGTGATGTATCATTGTAAGGGAGATGAAGTGTGTTTGTTCTGAACCAAAACTCTTGGCTGGCTGTTGATTGTGTGGTCATTGAGATGCTAACAGGAAGGGAAAAGTTGCTCGATTTTATGTACACCAGAGGGATTTTTTGTGCCATGGTCTTCCAGTCCTTGAACCTTCAAGTATTTTTCATATGTCCCAGGTGTTACCTTTTCATGTGGGAGACCATGTCTGATGTTTTGTGTCCTGGGACATCTGAGAGACAGAAGTTTTGGGCTTCAGGGGAGGCAGAGTCTTTAATCGTCTATGTTGGACACATGGGTTCAATCACTCTGAAATTACTACTGTATGGGTATGCTCTTCCCCACAATTAAAAGGCAATTTCTGTTTGGTCATATTCATAGGGGTCTTTTGGGAAAAAAAAGAAAGTGATGAGCCCTAAACAGACCTTTCATGATCAGTATGAGCCAACAAGTTTGGAAGATACAGGACTTAGCATTCACGATGTTTATTTAACATTTGGGTTGGAAATCTGTGGTTTCTGCTATAAATCATCCCCTCTGTTCTCTGTAGAGGGAAATCCAATCAATGTAATCAGCTAATGTTAGACTCTGAGACTGGATGTTTTGAACAATCTAATAATGTTTCTCATAATTTTAATGAGGAAAAATATATTTCATGCATTAACTCGAATTATTTGACTTTGCTTTCCTTAATAGCTGAAAATTTTATTTCCTAATAACCAATAGCACTGCTGTAAATAAACTTGTGGGCTGTGTATGTGGAATGGGTAAATTCTCCAGTCTCAATTTTCATGAAGGTGGTCTCTTGGGAAGGGTGTGTTCAGTGCCTTTCTAATGGTCTGAAACTGGAATGTGTTTAAACACCTTCAAATGCAGAAACAGGAGCCAACATCCATCTGCATAACTACTACCCAAGTCACTTGGTCATGCTCATGCAGAAACTCTGTGGTGGCCCTTAAAATCAAGACTTGACTTTGCATATCCAAAAAAGAAACCTCTCCATTTTAATTCATGTTAAATATCATTTCAGTGGCCAAATTCTGTAAGTAAAAGAGCTGTTCTTCATGCCTGTGGATTACTCAGAAGACTCTCAGATGTTTAAAATCCATAATAAATAACGCTTAAGATTGGTTATGTGTGTGACATTTTCTCTTTCCACAAAAGAACCTAAGGGCATTTTCTCTTCCTCCTCCTTTGAAAATGTCCAATCAAACCAGTCTGGCCTTCTTTGATTTGAAAGAAATTTCATGTTTGGGGGTTTGTCCTTTATTCTACAATTAATTATGACAATGGATTTATAGCCACTTGAAAAACGTTGCCCATAATAACTAGTAAGAAAACAGTATTTCTATTACTTATGTAGATGAATCGCAAACTTTAACACGTGAATTCAGTTAGTTAAAATAAAACTAATAAGACATGTATAAATGTCATTAAATAGGGATTCAATTTTCATTTTGTGTTCTCAAAGCCCTTAGAGAAAAATCGAAAAGAAATATAATGAGGAGATGAGACGCTACGTGTCAGTATACAGGAAATTTAAGTTACTAGTACTCATTCTCTGAATATTTAGGTATAATGGCCTCTATGTTTAAGGATGAATGCAATATTACGAAAAATGAAATTAATGGGTAAAAGCTAGAAGAAATATTATCTAAAAATGGAGGAAGACTTGTTATAATAATGTATTGGAAGACAGAAGAAATAACATATATACTGAGCACAATGTAAACTCTAAACTGAATGGAAAGGAAAAATGAAACAGAGATGTTGATGAGCAAGAAAACCCCTGTGATAATGAATCAGATCATGGGCTGTTTACATACACTGAAAAAAATTTATTTAGAAGGAATTGAAATCTTCCTTAATTTCTCTGGACCATTTCCACCATCCTAGTTCCAACAAAGAAATACACTGAAGATTGACAAATAGGGGAGTTTTTTTGTCCATCTGTATGTCAACCCTAAACAGCCAAATTGTACTAGTGGCTTCAATTTCTTTGTGCCAGTTAAAAATAAATCTGACTATTTCATTCTGTTTACAATCTCAATATGTGCTGATTCATCTTACCACTACCAGATTTTAAAAAACACCATCAAAGACTGTCTAAAAACTACATATGATATCACTTCAATTTTCATCATTTTTTTTCTGTAACTTCTAGAAAATAAATAATTATGAATGCTCCCCAAAATCTCAACGGTGGTGAGCAGTAAGCCCTATGCCAAGATAAACATTTTAATTCAAAGGGAAAAGGAGTTGTGTCTTGAAATGCATTTCCCACTTGCGGATGCTTGAGGGTGTGAATTAGGTACTGCTGAAACTAACAATTCCCAGAGACCTCTCATCACATGAATTCCGTAGAAATGTGAGTTTAAAACTATCCTCAGGACTCGAAACATGTCCAGGCAAAGCTATTACTTTTAAGATATAACATTTGTATTCATGATAAGCCAATAACACATACTATTTGATGACAATGGAATTGTGCAGCTGAGCTTGTGATTATTTAAGAACCAATATAGAAGAGCTGCAACACCAGTTGGTTTTCTAACTGCTGTTATTCTATGATATTTCCACAGGAAGCAGAGATAGCTGGAAATGACTTACCAAGATCTCCTCCACAGTATTTCATTGTCAACTAGTGGCACATAAACAAAAAAATCATTTGCTGGACTTGGATGAAATTTTACAGAAAGGAATTGGGCTATATATGTGTGCTTATGTCTTTCAAGTTGAATGATTTCAAGTTTTCAAAAGCTTCAGAAGTTGCCATGCATTGACTATGCAGAGGTTTTGTGGCCACTTAGCACGTGCTCAGGTTTAAAATCTAGCATTATCAAACTTCATCTCTGTAGGTGCTGACAAATTGTGGTTTGGGACAGGATTTCCAAAAAACTTGTCCATAGACACTGGCTGGTTCAGCTCTTTGGCTAAATCTTTAGTATAAATCAAGATAAACAGACTTACAGGTTAGGAGGAAAGGTCTAGTCAACACATTGCCACAATAATATGTGTGTGGCCTATAGATTAGAACTGTTTGACTTACACGAAAACATTTCTGATCCCTAGAAAAAGTGTGTAGCACTGGGAATGCTTGAGACAGGACCCATTTTACTTAATTTCAGCCAGCTAAAATTTGAATATGTAACCCAATCTGGTAAATTAGTTTTGCTCTATGATAAATAGAAAGAGATAAATATTTCTGGAGGACAGTTTTTCCCATCCTTCCCTAAAATAGACTCCTTCATCATTTCATCATTTCCAGAAGGAATCCAAGAGGTCAGTTTTAGTAGTTTCATCTGTTGTGATTTAAGGTAAAACCAGGATACATCTTACTCTGTCTGGCCCCTAGCAGCCACTGGAAAAGTGGATATCTTTAAGTCCTGTGTTGCATCTGCTGGCCTTTTTTAGATGTCTCATCTGCTACATGCTGAAGTAGGTACCTGCATATATGCAACTGCATCAAATTCTAGTTGGTAAGATTTAGGTAGATAAAAAATTTACAGTTGATTTAAATTTTAAAATTTAATCTTATCCTTATAGTGTTGAAAATCTTTCTCTTATCTTCTCTGGAAGACCTGTCAGTTTGCAACAATCAGCAAAGTAAATTTAGTTCAGTATAACACTACTTCATAGATGCATAGTGTCAACTTCATGGTCAAGAGCAGGAATTCAGAGATTTCTTCCTTCTGAATGTTGTGTAAAACATGCTAAAAAAAAACTGCATGGCCCCAAGTAAATAGAATACCCAAAGCATAGTCTAAAGTAAAAAGAGAAAGGAGAAGGAGATTCATATAGGAGACTTATCACCCATCCTAGTAAAAAGAGGTTTTTTAATACATTTTTGTAATTTTATATGGTGGATCTTTTTATCATGTGTCTTGGGACAGAATCCCAGGCTAGTTATTTGATTGTATATGTTTGAGTATGGAGAACGCGTGTATTAATTTGCCTAGAAATTTGCATTTGTCTCCGAAAGAGAGTAGGCAAGCACGTAAAAACAAAACATGTTGAATAGTACTGGCTGCATAATTGTCAGTAACTTTAATCCAAAAGGTGTTTTGTGCAAGGATTGAGAGACAAACTGGATCCTTTTCGGTCTTCAGGTTGCTGTTTATTTTTTATCTTACCAAAAACTCTCTACACCGCCAGCACCAGGCTTAGCGTGGTGAGGAACACAGTGAAAAAGGTCACAAGATGTACAGTTTCAAGGTCTTTTAAAGCCGTCTTGTCCAATTAACTCTAAAAACATACTTTATTTATACTTTTCTACCAATAACTCACTCTCTAACGTGCAACATCTGCACTGCAACTTTCCCCAGCCAATCACCCAATGCCACCAACACTGCAGAAAATGGAGTAGATGAAGAAGGAGAGTGGACAACGTCCAAAATTCTCCATTTTGTCCTCATCTACCTCCATACTAAAAACTCAAAAGTCTAAATTTTTCACTCAAATGACACCACCATCCACTTCACACACTCAGACTCCGTCACAAACTCTTGGAAGTCCTCGCCATGGACAAAGGTCAAAAGCAGTGCTTTCCTGAGGATCAGGGTCTGTCAGGACAGGCAGGGAAATATTCCCTGTGCCCTAAATTCCGACAGTGCTTGTTTTCCATGAAAGAAAGCAATGAAAATTAACATATATTTGTTTCTTTTTAGTTGCCATCATCTGTGCCTGACTCTAGAATTTATTTCCCAAAGACTCCTGATAAATATGGCTATTTGTGTATGACTTTTGCTTTGGGTTTTTTATTCCTCATAGTTCAAGAAGATATTTTGAAAGTGTTTCATGTATGTGACAATTCATTTTTGCTACAGCTTATGTCTGTGTGTGGGCTTGGGAAGCTACACATAATATTTTGAATATATTCAGTTACTTATTTCTAAACATTTACACGATTTCAACCAAATTTTTGACACTCATCTCCTTTCTGAAATTTGAATACAGACTTTGAAAAATTTTATGCATATGCCTAATTTTATTTGGCATTAGATTCCTCCATGCAGTTAGAGTGTTTTTAGGTAATCAGTACAGAAATTTTTAGCTTGTGACTGAGCCACCTATCCAAGTGTCCATTTTCCATCACTGAATACAGCCAGGGGAGGTGAATCTCCACGTATGATTCTGCCTATCTAATCTGTTCCAGCCACTAGATTACCTTTATCAACCTCCTCTGGACTTGCTACAGGTGCACGTCCTTCTCGTGTTTGGGGTCCCTGAGCTGGATGCAGCACTCCAGGTGGAGTCTCACAGGGGCAGAGGGGCAGAATCCCCTCCCTTGACCTCCTGCCCATGTTTCTTTTATGCAGCTCAGGATATGGCCCACCTTCTGATCTGCAACTCTGAAAACTCATGCTGAGAATTTCAACAGCTAACAACCCCAAATTCTTCTCAAGACTGCTCTCAATCCATTCTTCACCCAGCCTGTATTTGTGGCTGGGCTTACCCCAACCTTGCCCTGGAGTAAATCATCTTTTGAGAGTGGCAAGGAGCCCTCATGCTAGGTTATGGCTCAGAATTAATTTCCATGTGCAGTTTCTGTAGCCCCAGGCACTTCAAGGACTTTCAGTTGCATCACATAAAATAGTTCTGTTGAACATATTTGTTTCAGTTTTTTATCTTAATATTCAAATTTCATTGTAAGTATAATGCGAAGATTGGGGCCTCAATGTGCTAAATAATAAAATGTGTCTAATCCTTAAATATTTATACATGCTTGAAATAATTTTGCTAAGGACCAAAATTTTCAGGGTATCATTTCACCCTCAGTTCATCCTGATTGTAATGGACTCTAATCAACTGAAAGTAGCGTGCAAATTAGCCTGAAGTATTACTTCTTCTGAGATTTTTTTTGCAAGTCAAAAGGTTATTTCGTATTGGTTTCTAAAAGATTTGATTATTAAGAGTTGGATTTTTCTAGAAAGTGACTCATCAAAAAGGATTTTCTTAAATTCTACTACTCGTTGCAGTATGGAAAACCAGTTTTGACCTAGCAGCATTTTCTGATAGAAAATAACACAAAAATTATAGAATTGAGTATAACTGAGACCCCATTAACTTGCATCAGTCTCCCAGTAATGGTTTATACTTATCCATGTCAATCTTGTATATTAATCTCTAAATCTAGGCCGTGAAGTAAAAATGCTTAGGAAACTATCTGAAGAATTGTCACTAGCAAACAGAAAACAAGAGGTGTGGTAGCAGAAGTGGCGTAAGAGTGGCCCATGCTGAGCAAATACTCCATAACTCCTCAGCATTCATTGGCAGTTCTGCATTCAGGTGCTGCTGTGAGAGTCAGATGCCACAATCTGTGGGAGACACATGCACAAAGGGAAAAGGATAAAAAATTTATCAAAACCTATACATCAGGGCCCAGAATGTTAATTCTCTTCCTGCTTATACTTTCCCTCAGGATTCAATATCCAGGTCTTTCACCTGCAGTGGCAAAAATTTCCTCATTCTCACATAATTTCTGGTCTTCTCTCCTTTTTATGCACCATTTTGTAGCACAGTGCAGAAGTCATCTATGCAGTGAGTTTGGGTGTGTGATGCATTTCATGCATGACACGCTTGAGCCTTGTGTACCCAGTGTCATCATTCTCATCAGCCGCAACAGAGAAGAAACAAGTGATATATGACTTTACCTGAAATGCTTCAAAACTTGCTATGCATCCTCAGCTGCATTCTCTGCCTAGCAGAGAAAAGCTGTATTAAAGAAGCTTGGAACGTGACCTAATATCTTATTTAATTGACAGTGTCCCTTGTTCCACCTTTGCTCAAATTCCTGGTATTACATTACTCCAGGGACCCCTCAGGATTACTCGGTCCCTTTATTTCAGATGACTGCATTTCTCTGTCTGTTAATTTTCACATGCCTTAAATGTCATATGGATCTCTTTTGTTTCACCATCTCCTTGTTACCGACCTCTTTGACCCTCTACCTCTCTGCTTACAAGGCTAAACCTTTGAGGTAGCCCTGTCTGGCAAGAATTGCAGCCTTGCAGGCTTCAAGGTGCTGATGCATCCTGAATCCAGATGGAATGTGCTGTGACTCAGCAGGTCAAGTGGGTACCAGCCCTCTCCCAGGCACATCAGCCCCAGCAGAAGTAGTTTAGGGCAACAATGCCCCCAAGGACATTTGTGTGCGTAATTTGCACTACCACAGATTCTGTGTAGGATGTGGGTGACTCTAAGTTTAATGAGCTATGCAATTTGCTCGAAAAAGCTTAGAAAAACAGTTAACTACCTCAGAATATATTTGTGTTACTAAGTAACAGATGTTGCCCTTATATCATTTAAGTTTAAATAGTTATTACCCTCTGCCTACACCAGATGAAATACAATAAGTCATAAATTTACCTAATGAAATTAAATGGTAGAAGCAGCAATTAGATGTTTAAAATACACAGGAAAATATTACCTCACAGTTAAAAAGAAAGACCTTCATGTCACAATCAGGGAGGACTGGGTCTTCATTAGATTTTTTTATGGTTTTATATACCTTCTCAGGAAGTAAATGATGGATTTATTTAGTAAAAGTTTTCAGAAGGTCAAGATCTAGTTTTTCTACAGTTTTGGTAAACTTCATATGTAAAATCTTTAACCTGAGGGCCTTTAAATTTTGATAACAACAGCAAGCCATTTTTTTTTGTATATATAACTCCATAGCTGTATTTAAATCACACTTTTATATACTATTACAAATGAAAACAGCTGATTTTGTCACAGGGTACACTAAAAGCATTGAATGTTACCCCAAATCTTCTGCAACTGATCCTGGCATGAAACCAATGTCAATTTGTTCATTAGTCACAGCCAATCAGTCCTTGAAAGGGATGGAGCTTGAATCAGCAGCAGCACCACACCATTCCACCTAGCAGATTTGGGAGCCTCTGGCTTTCCATAAGAAAGGTGCTTCCAAATATGAGAAAATGGGGCTATTCATTGGTTTATTGGATATGGAATTGAAATTCAACTATTTGGTGGGAGGTGGGAGTAAAACTGAGGACATACCTTAACCCTCTGCTAAAAGTTGTTTTTAGCACTATGTCAGGACTCGAGCCCACTGTTAAGACTAAACTGATTGTTAGTCTGAAAGCTCATAAGGAGTCAGAAAGAAATTTTCAGAGCACATGAAAGTATATCTGAATATGTCAAATGAATCAATGAACAGCTGGACACGAGAGAAAAGGCATCTTTGTGTTTGCCCAAAGCAGCAGTATGGACCAACAAAAGGTAGAGAGTGGAAAGTTCACTGTTTACACCGCTTCTGGAAAAGCGGCTCATTCAGGTTAATTGAGGTGCAGCCAAATGCACCCAATGATTCTGAAACTGCTAATGCAGTTTTTCATTCCAGAATGTGGCTGAAATTGGTAAATGAAATTGGTAGGAGGGCTTCTCGATAAAAAAAACGCTATATTTAAGAATGATGATGTGCTGGAGATAACTAATATCTTGCAAGTATTGTTCCAAGGTATACCAAGACAAGCAAAAAATGGAATAAAGTTAAATAAAACCCAAGATACAAAAGGTAGCTTGCCCAGGAATTACCTGATAACTTTCTTTGAGAGGACAAATAATCCTCTGGAAAATGTGAATGCATTCCATCTATCACCTGAATTTCTGCAAGGAGGATGGTATAGTGGCACCAAAAAATAATAAGCTGTTGTAGAATTAGTGCTTTAGGATGACCCTGCATCACCACAGGGGTTGGACCAGATAATCTACTGTGGTCCCTTACAACCTGACCCATTCTGTAATTCTAAGAAATGAAATGAAGTAATCACAAAAAGACTTCATGAATAGTAGTTTTGTTGAGAGAGAAAATATTGCAAGTAGAGAAAGGGTCTTGGGGTCATGTTTATTATTTTCATGAAGGCAGATGGCACAAAAAATAAGAGTGTGAATGAATCAAAATTAATTTTGATACATCAAAATTGAGACATGTTGCCAAAACAAAGAAGAATCAGAAAATTGAAGAAGACAAAAACAGTTGTAGTAATTCAAAAGGGAAAATATAATATTACAATGTTCAAAATTGTGCATTACCACACCAATTTGTTTTGAGAGTGCTTGGTTGAGGTGAGATCTTCCAGTATTTGTTATCTATGAAGAGACTTCCACTGTAAGCATGCCATTACATAGGAATATCACAAAGCAAACACATTCACATAGTAATTTGCTAATGTTTATGTTCTATGACTATGCTCAAATCATTTTAATGATTTGATAGTATCTTCAACAGGAATCAGACAACAATGCTATGCTTATAGAACTACTGTCTAAGCTACAGCTGAGAGAAGATACTCAGACAGTAAATAAAAAATTTTGGTCTGATCCACTATCCTTCTTAAAGTCTCATCTGGAAGAGTCCATAGCATCTTCCATGTTTATAAAAATACAGTATAACTGGAACAGGCATGAAAAAGCACTGTGGCATGGTTTGCAAAAATTAAACGTCCACTTGAGGAACTGTAAGAGAAAAAGCTTTTTCAGTGTGGCACAGTGAAGGAAGATGTCATGTTTCCTTTCAGTAAATGCATTAGATCAGAGTAAACACAATGTAAGAGTTGAAAAGGGAGAAATGTACCTTAAAAATAATCCCCAAAAACAAGTCCTGGAGCAAAGGTGATGAACAGCTTCCTGGATGGCATTAGGAAGAGCACTACTGGTGTGTTGAGAAGAGATCATTCTCCCATTCTCAGAACTGGTGACAGATAACTGCTCTGCTGAGTCCACTGAAGGATTTTCCTGTCTGAAAACTTTCTTACACATCTGTTGAACATTTAAGGAGTAGCAACGAAAACCAAGCTTCCAAAACCCATTTAAATTTCAGAGAGAACCTGTGCAGTTTAAGGAATTACATCACATTGCCATCTGGAAACTGGCTTTAGGGATCCACAAAGGCTTTCCCAATCCTATATTTCTCTCAGATTTTTAGTGAGGCTGCTGAGCAATGAGTGAGTCACAGACTTGCCACAATCACTTGTATTTCTAAGTCTTCTAAATTATTTTTTTGCAACTCAGCAGGAGCAAGCCACAGCAAAAGCATACTCAAGTCCATTTTCCAGCACAGTTTAAAAGGCTTTGATTTCATCAGAACTGGGGCATGGTCATGGATTTATGTGCATCTTTAAGTATTCCACAAAAAGCAGTTATGTGAACTTGTGTCTTCTGTCAAGCAATACCAGGACAAGAACAGCTATTTAGACTGCCCAAGAGTTCTAATAAAGATTTTTAAACGTTTGAAGGGAAAAGAATCTTACAGCTGAGGACCCCAAGCGGAAGTGGTCAGGTTTCACAGTGTGTGAGAATGGCATTGATGCTGGATATGACTACCTTTCCCATGAAAAGGTATCTTGTCCACTACACTCAAGTTCACCTTTAAATTGATGCATCATAATCAAATTCATTTGTCCATGTTTCCTGCATTGACACTGTCCAACTATGACCGTGTGGCCAGTCTCTGCAACCTCAGATATTGTTCTAGTATAGAGTAAGACAAGAGTGCAATATCTTAGCATTTTTGAGGATTAAAATTAGATAAAATTAAATAGGAGAAAAATAAAAGTAAGGAAAAACAAGTTATGGCTAAAGGATAAATTAGATGTCCTCTAAATACATCAGCAAAAATACAAAACCAGTTGAACTCTAGAACAAGTTTTGCAGAAGATATTTAGTGACACTTTTCACTGTCATTAAGCTTCTTAGGTATTTAAGTGCTTTGCTGAATGAGGGGTAGTTGAGTGATGTAAATGGATGAAAAAGATTTGAAAATAACTAAAAAGAACATATTTGCCTTTAAGTTTTGAAAGAATGCAAGGAACCACTAATTTAGTCATCTAGAGACTTGGAAAGTAAAGCTCAGCCAGGTAGATATCTGTATAATTGTCCAGGAATTAATAATTGGTTTTGTTTTCTTCTATGAAGATTGTCTCTAGTACTGTTACACATCAGCAAGCAAACAATCAATCATATTTAGTTATAATGAAGGCATGAAATAAAGCATTATATTGAATCCATTAAAGATAGTTATTTAAATAATTTTAGACGTCCATCTATACAATATGTGGGACTGCAGATTTAAAGCAAATATAAAGTGTTGATCATTCAAACCAGTAACTAGAGATAGGAAAGACAGAACTTTAAATTTAGAATGTCTTTTATTTTTCAAATATATTCAGGGCCAAGAACTTCCCTTGAAATCATTAAGCTAAATCAAATCATCCAAATTGTTAAATTATCCATAAGGGAATTAAGGAAGAAGTCTAAATAAATGGATTTGTTTTACATTTAACAAATTATAATTAGAATGAATCCATAATCCCTTTCACTGACAACTTTCACGAAGATTAAAAATTAATGAGGTTCTTTCTTGTCTTCTCTTTCACCCTGGAACTTTCTCTCATAATGTTCAAAACTTTAACAGCAAAGCTAACTGGGACTTTTTTATACTTATTTCAATCGCTGTATGAAAAAAATTCTGGTTTTCATAAGTCTTGTCTTGTCTCTTG
>VWZV01010917.1:0-147462 GCA_013397155.1 Irena cyanogastra | reverse complement strand
TAGGGAAGGGAAGGGAAGGGAAGGGAAGGGAAGGGAAGGGAAGGGTAAAAAGAGAACTTTACCCTTTGAAACGTCATAAACCACTGCCCTACGGTAGCAACTGTATTTGTTTTTGAATAAAAAATATGGTGCCCTTTCTTTTGGTTTTGTGCTTGACATAATTGCAGCCTTTGTTCCAGATCATCATATTGAAACAATTAGTATGAGAGTGGGCATCCATATAAGACTCATCATTTGGTACTTCATTAAAAAAAACATGCAAAACTGTAGATAGAAGAGAATTGACCACAAGCTGAAAGAGCTGTATGCCAGCAAGAAACAGGTTGGATACACAGACTACTTTATTGTTTTGTCTTGTTGCCATACTAGTACTGCCAGTGACAATAACAATAACAATTTCCATTTGTATAATCACTCTTATTCCAAAACACATGGCAAATCATAGGCCAAATTATGCTTTTGGTGATATGGCTTAATAAAGGCACAGATGCCTCCATTCCCAAGCTGCACTAGTGCCACAAAGAGCAATTTTATCTTTATTTTTCACAAAGAATGAAGAAGGTTAATATGAAGCCCTCTTTTGAACGGGATGCAAAAGTAATGTGGACATACAACATGGAAAACATGTTTTTTTCCTAGGGCTTAAAGGAATAATTTGAAAAATCTTAGAAATAATACCTCAAAAAAGTGTTTTATCTATGAAAAGTTTACAGCAGAAGGCTAACATCTGTTGCTTGTAACAGCTCCTTCCTTTATGATTTGCTTCACAAAGGTAACAATGCAGCCTTCCCTAAAAACTGAAATTTACAGGTAAACCAAGAGCACAGATAAGTAAAACACAGCTAACAACATAAGCACTATTTGAGCCAACCACCTACTAAAAGGTTATTGAATCAGCATAATGTCAGAACATCCCATCCTATTCAAGCACCAACAACTTTAACTGTTACTGACTGACCTTTTGTAGAGTACAATGTCATTTTGCCTCCTCCACCACTGGCAAAATTTCTATATCCCATCTCTCAGCCTGGATTTTGCCAGCCCATGAAGTAAATACTGCAACTGTGTTTTGGGTAGATAGAAAAAAAAAATAATTTCTTCCAAATGACACCACATTTTAAATTTTTTACCCTGTATTCATTTTACTGTCAGAGAAAGAAGCTGAACAAAAGGTAAGGCTTCTTCTTATAAGAAATTTTCTGGTTTCAGTTTATTTTTATAATTTCACACTATGATAATCCTCAAGCCAAAAACATTTTCCTGTGAAAATGTAATGTGTGTCTAGCTGAGCGATTCCAGAACTAGATTCTCTACTGTGTGAAAATTTCCAGTTCTGGAAGAGCGGTGTTCTCAAATGCTGAAAGAACACATCTTCTACTCTACATATTTCTGTAGCTGGAGAACTTGGTTCCTCTATATCTTAGGATAATGCTTTAAACATCACTCTATAATCACAGAATATAGCTTTATGCACCATACTGCCATAAAAATATTGCCAAAACAAATATTTTTTTCCTGCATGGTTCAGACCTTTCTAAAATTAGGAAAAAAGCCAGACCACAAAAGTTTGAAACTTCAATTCTCTTGAACATATGATTCTTTATCACATCAATTTGATTCTGCATAACTTGAAATCAACAAATAGATATGTGAAATTCAAGTTTCAGATAAGAAAATAGAGTAGAATGTTATAGCTATAATAATAAATAGGGTAAGAATCCGGAAAAGGAGAAACTGTTAGTAACCCGAATGATGAGACACAAGAAAACCCTACAGAGTTAACTATCTCCCTTTCAAATTAGTAGTTTTTAATAAGGCTTAATAAGTAGTTTTTAATATCATACAGTGCCATGATTTGTCTGCACATTTCAGTTTGCCTCTAACTGGCTTCTGAGAACATGGTTTTATTGACTTGCTTTCTGTCATTTAATAGTGGTCATGTAGTTTTTATCGATCTGCACCTGAAGCAAAACAACATCTTCATTTTCTCTCAGAAAGTAGATATCTGTGGCCTGGATTTATCTTTCTTAGATGGAACATTAAATGATGTGTCTAATTTGGAACTGTTATTATTTACATATCTTATATAAAGAATTCTTCTTGATGACAAAAATGATAATTATATATTAGAATCCTCACATGGAGCTCAGAGAGGACCCAGGAAAAAGGGCTGTCTATCCTGAACATGACTGGTGTCCTGGCTTGGGACAAATTTAGAGAAGAAAAGTCTGAAATGGTCTTCTATAGAAAGCAAATTCAAGCAGCCCTTCCCCCAGCTTGTTTGGGAGATAAACCTCCTTTGAGAAAATGGGAGAAAACTGTTTATTTAACAAGCAAAGTACTCACAAACATGGAAAAACGAGCAAGAGCAGTTTCTGATAACAAACTCAGTGCTTTTTCCCCCTCCTTTGCTCTCAAATCAGTCTTAAAAGTTCAGAGCTTAATATCCAGTACAAACAGAAGAGACATTGGGGATACAAACATCATAAAGACACCCTAGGACAACTGGTTTGCACTCTAGGCTTCAAAGTCTCTAGTGTTGTTTTATTTGCCATTATAGATATAGCCATACAGAGGTAACATGTAGTGATGCCCAGGTGTTAGAGAGCCTTGCAACCCTCCAGCTCCTCTGCTGTGTTATTGGAGAAGCTACCCATGCTATTGTGGCAAAATCTCTAGTTAGCCACAGCTGAGTAAGTCTCACTGCAAACTTCAAGCACACTGAAAAGGGGGGATGAAAAAAGAGCATCTGCTACAGAGGTGAATAAAACATAATATGGAATAAACCAGCATGATGCCAAAAGTCTCTTGTATTTGTTTCTTTTCCTGAATTTCTGTGTTGTATAGCCACGGCCCACCACCTGCTCACATAGAACTGCATTCATATGTATCTGGACTAGCATTCAAAATGATGTCAGTGAAACTGAACAACAACATTTTCAGACTGTGCTACAGGAGTGAACTGAAAGCCAGGCAAGCTGAAAGCTGAACTCAGGTTAAGGTTCAAATGAATCACCAGTGAAATTTGACAATTATTCCACTTTTTTCCCCACAGAAAACTAGTACCAGCAATATTTCTTTTTTTCTTTTTTTTTTTAAGCAGAACAAAATTTAAATATTTTATAACTTTGCTTAACATCAGTGCTGTAAAGTTGAATTTATAAAGCATGTATGATAGGTATGTTTGGATTTATACCAGTAATTGTTCAGTAGCTAGAATGTCTCTCTAGGTTTTATATTGGTTGCATAGAAAGAGATATTACCTTCAGCTGAGTTATGAAAGTATTAAAGATTCCAGTGCCAGCTCCAGAAAATCCGGAGGTAGTCATCATGGGCAGAACTACAGGATACAGTCTGCATTAATTCTTGCCATAGTCCATGAAACCACAGGGCAAGAATACATTAACAGAGTGTGAACATTTTGTCCTATTTCACTGCTTTCACTGGCATTTCAAGCACCAAGGAGCTACCAATTATTTTAATTATCTTCTCTCTGCTAACAATAGTGCTTGATTTCTTAGTTTTTTGAAGATCTTTTTCTGGAAGACAGATAATTTGTAAATGTAGATAACAATCCAGGACAGATTCTGATGTTTTTACTCACACCAAGTAGTAAACTACTCTAGAAGTAGTTCTGCTAATTAACACAGAGCAAGGCTATTAGCAGCAGCAGGACACATTTCAGGCTTCCTCTCTGAATTACCAAGGCAAATGGTAGAACCCCCTTGAATGTAGAGAAGCACATAGTAAAATTAGTGTTTAAAATTTATCTTTAAATGAAGGACATATTTTAAGTTTGTCACCCTTTTGGGCAAAATATTTCTGTGAGGAACAAGAATGAGGCTTGTAAGAACTGCTAAGGTGTGAGGAAATAAAAGTAATCTGTGGGCTTCAATCTGTGTTGCTGCTGACAGAATTGTGTTTAACTGGTACGTTTAGGCAAATAAGAAATCAAATACTAGATTCCTCTTTAATTCCTTTGTTTATTGGGTGTATATATTAAAAAACCAAGCTTCTGGAGTGCGCTGCCTGGTGTGTGAATGCTGTGGGTCTTGGGACGGACTAGATTTTTTGTTCTCAGGTTTCCTTATGGAACTTGAATGAAGCTCTTCATGTTGTTATCACTATTAGAATCCATGTTTTTCTATACACACAGATATGCACATATGTTGAATGATAAAAGTTAAATCTACAGGCTTTGGCCTCTGTATCTTTATGTAAAAACCAAAACATCGCAGTCCATGTGCAGCAAAATCATCTTAAAACAGTATCAGCCTTGGAGAATAATAGCAAATATCTTCCATATTATTGTCATCTGCTACACACCGTTAAACCAAGAATATATTTGTAAGGTGACATGATTATTATGTTTGCAGTCATCAATGAAACAACAAGGAAGTCCAAGCCTGGTTCTCCTTAGCAGAAAGAAATGCAGATTAGTAAAAGGCTAGAAGTTGAGAGGCCTTAATAGAGAATGCTGAAAGCTAGAAGAAAATCAAGATGAAGAGAAGATAGGGAGAGAAGTCTGTTATTTTGGTTGCTAAAGTATTCATGTAAAATAGGCGTATCACGTGCACATGGGCATGCTGGAGAGACGAAAATCATTGCGTTACACAGAGGCGAGCAAAATTATAAATGGCCATATAAGTCTCCAGCACAGAAGAATCACATTTAGTCCATGTATACACACAGTGACCCGTGTATGATCTAGTTTGCAATGATGTTGATGACTTATGACCCCTATACAAAAGCTGTAGGCTTGCACTACTACAGAGCTTTCATGGGAGAGCAGCAACCTTTAGAACAAACAGTCATGTTTCAAACTGAGACAAATAAACCATGTTTAGTGACACGAGGAGATGTGACAGATGTCACATTTATCTGAGCTTTCTAAGCAAAGCACAGCTGGGTGAGAGGTACCCTTATAAATTCAATTTCTTGGCATCTGGTCCTAAGGTGAATGGGCAACACATCATTATTGACACCATGTTTTTCACTTTGGCCCATACTGGCTCCATCCATCACTGTACTCTTACCTGGGGGCCCTGCCTTAGACACAGAAGCCACCATCTGTACAGCAAACTGATGAGACATGCAAGGAGCATCTAGACTAATGAATAAAGGAGCTTATGGACCATTCCTTAGCTTTGAGACTTAGTGTAAACACAGACCAATTATCCCTCTCCTTAAACAGGGTGGCAACAACCACATTGCTTTCCAGAATGGCCTGTTGCAGGCCATACTTATGGACTGACTGTCCATAACAGTGCTGGTTGGCATGGTCTGAAGACATACCAGCCTACATCCATATTAACATTTAAGCAGCAAAATTGAGTGATCTTACCTCTCTTATATTGCAGTATAGAAACAGTTACAGCAGGTAACTTAAGCCTTTGTCTTTCAAGGTACTTATGTTTCACATCTTGAGTTACAGCTCTGTAGCTCGGATGTGTTTCCTAGATATTTTTGATTTGTTGTGTGTGTCTCTAAACAGTTGGAATTCATATAATTGTGAAATACTAGTAAGAGATAAAATTCAAGGAGAGGAAAGCAAAGATTAAAAAAAGGCTTAACAATGTATGAACCAGCCTGAAAAACCATTTTTTAATAAGTCTCTTATTTTTAAGGCAGTGTCAAGCCCAGTGGTATTCAAAAAGGGTTTGAACAACACTCTTAGATATATGGTTTAACTTTTAGGTTGTTTTGCACAGAGTCAGGAGTTCGACTCAATGGTCCTTGTGGGTCCCTTCTGACTCAGAATATTCTATAGCTCTATGATTTTAATATACACGGTTTGAGTTCAGGGTACTGGAGTCTATAAATTTAAAATAATCTCATCTTCATTTACATAAAGCTAAATTGTAAGGTTACATTTACTTGGACTTGAATCAATATTTTAAAGTCAAAGTAATTGATAAATATTTTCTAAAGAAAATATGTTAAATTGACCCATTATCTTTTATTACTTCAGTGGCTAACAATAACCATTCTTTCTCCAACTCAAGGAAAAATCATTGTGACTTTCATGTGCCTTTAACAGTTGTGGTTCAGGTGGATTTTTCTTTTTCAGATCTAAATATTTTTTTCCCTTTTTCAAAGAAAACTAGCAAATTTTCACATTTAGGCAGCACTGCATGAGAGCTGAGGAAAGGTTAGAGGTGATTACTCTTGTTTTCTGAAGGCTTTTATTGGCATGCCATTGAACAGTGACCTACAAAGCACAGCTTCCCTGGGCACTCCCATAGAAAATTTTAATGCACAAACCCTTTACTTGCAATCCAAACTTTCCAGGAATGCAGTCCAGAGATACAAACAAAGGAATAATTTCAAAATTACATTTGGGAAAAAATAGAAGCAGAAATGTCTTCCTGATCTGTAGAGCTTGGTGAGAAATATTTACTCATGTTGTTCGGCATTTTTCATGTATCTGTTGTTGGGCAGGAACCAGAAGTAACTTTTTCATTGTTTCTTTGGAGGTTTTCTACACATGATGTAGTATGCCTTTAGCTGATCTGGTTCTGCTTTTTTTACACTGATAATGTGTAAAAACTCAAACTGGCTTTCTGCCAGCATGTCATTCATACTTGGACCTCATTCAGTGTGTTGATCCTGCTGGTAAATCTCCCTTTGCTGTCCCTCTAAATTTGTTGTTCCACATCCATACGCTGCTGCGTACTCCTTTATTCCCATCAGTCCTATCCCTTTGTTTGGCTTAGCCTATGTCTCTTTCTGTGTATTGTATTTTCTTCCTTTCTTTTTGGTTATGTTTGCCCTTCCTCCTTATACTTGCCATCTCTTTCTTCTCAAACAACTTTTAGAAAGGAAAGTGGTTGTTCCATATCTGCCCCTAGATAAGGAGAAATTGAGGGGTGGTGATCTGTCCTCCAAGCCCATTGTCTCAGAAGGGCAGTGTTGAACATGGATCTGGTCACTAAAACCTCACATGGAGGCTGCTTGACTTTCACACTCCCTGCTGTTTTTTGCTGTGGTCCCTTCTTGGGAATAATCAGCTCAACAGGCTTTGACAGGCTAGAGAAGTAAACCCATGCTGTGTTTATAATGTCAACAAAGCAAAGTGCAAGGTTCTGCACTTTGGGCTGGGGAAACTCCAGATGATGATACAGGCTAGAGGATGAAGGGATTGCAAGCAGCTCTGCCAAGAAGGATGTGGGGATACTGGTGGATTAAAAACTGGACACGACTCAGCAATGTGCACTCCTAGTCCAGAAAGCCAGCCATGTCTTGGGCTGTATCAAAAGCAGTGTGAGCAGCAGGGCGAGGGAGGGGGTTCTGTCCCTCTACTCTGTCCTCATAAGACCCCACCTGGAGTGCTGCATCCAGCTCTGGGGTCCTCAGCACAAGAATGACATGGACCTGTTAGAGAGAGCCCAGAGGAGAACCACAAAAAATTGTCAGAGGCTGGAACACCTCTCATATAAAAAAAAGGCTCTGGAGAGATCTTACTACAGCCTTTCAAAATTTAAAGGGATCAGAACTTAAGAAAGGTTAAATAAACTTTTTTATTAAAACATGCAGTGACTATGCTGATGCATGTTTTTCTAGATTTAGACACTACAGTTTTTTCAGGATGTCCTTGTGCTGCTGTGACACATCTGGGGCTTGGGCAGGAGCCCTTTAAGAATGAAGAAGGTAGAAACAAATGAATGGAAGACACTGATTTATCACATAGAAAATAGAATATTATGCAGCAGATTCATTAATATAGCCCTACTAAGTAATTCTCTGGTATATCTACCAACCTTTATAAATAGCTTACTTTATGCATGTATAACTATAGGGTGTTTGCAGAATAAAACAGAAGCACCTCATGCATTTCCAAAACACAGTAACAGCTTTGCTTTCTCCTTGGACAAAACAAAAACCAAAACCAAAACCAAAACCAGCCATTTTTACCATTATTCTATCGTTACTTCTTTCACAGGATGATAGCCAAAGAAATTAGTTCAGTTTTGGAACGATGGAAGAACAGAATATGATTGTAGTTTATATAAGCAATTCCCCAAATGAGCAATTTCTTAGCCTTAGAATAAGAATATGATGACATCAAACCTGAACCTTCTATTTGAAAAATGAGAGTTAAGTACAAGGTTCTTTGTTTTTCATTTATTTGGAACAAGAGCATCTGGAACTGAGTGACATTTTAGAAGAAAAAACGAATAAGAAACTGTTTTTTAAATACTTCTGAATACAGTAATCTGTATACCTTTAGTAAACATGAAAAGTACTGCTGTACAGCAATTTGTAGTTGTTAAAATGATTTTTAGATAAGTTAAAGTGAAGTGTTAAATCACAGGCTGGTTGACACATCATTAAAAAATTTGCACTATGGATTGTTTGCAACAGAAAAAGGTAATAGTGGCTTCTGGTTTTTTACATCTGTGAATTTAGGGCAGAAAGGACTGGATATGTTTCCAGGGATCATTAGGCAAAGAATTTTCTCTCTAAAAAGCAGTATTTCTTTGAGGGAAAGCATTCAAACTCTACTTATATCTACACACAAGGGTGATATGTGCATAGATTAGTGTGGAGACAGCTCCTATCTCTTATTTTCAGCTGTTAGGGTGCAGGTTGCATGGTAATTGCAGGACACATTAAACCTTGCAGTTGCACAGAAGTTTTACCCGTGTGAGCACTGCAGCAGAAATAATGAAACACTGCACCCATCTCTGTGGCCCTCATTCCTGCACTAGTGGTGACAGCCTTTGACCAGTCTCACCAAGAAAATGCTTGTGAGCAAAGGAGTAAGGGGATGTCACACTGCCTCCACCATCCTTCCTCTGTTCACCATTGTCACACAACTTCTCCCAGCAACTGAGGCACAGGGAGAGAGAAAAATGGGGAGTGGGAGAGGTACACATTTGGCAAAGTCATGAGTTTGTCATGAGTGTGCGGTGAGGGATGTTAAGACTGGATATTTCTTATATGATCTATGTGATTGACTGTCCTCATAACTAATGCAATGGTAGCACTTTTGACCGAGATATTTTCATCTTTTTGAAATATTATTACTGTGATTGACAGAATTTCCAAAATGAATCAAGGTCTTAAAGTTCTGTAAGTGGATGTCATGGACAGACTCATCTGCCTTAGAAATGAGATGGTTTCAACTAGTCCCCTTGGGCCAGATACAGGGTATCATTTTGTATTTTAGTGTAATTGTTCTCAGCAGGGTTTTAAAGGTTGTTATGGCTAATGTTTTTCCTTCTTTTCAAATTACTAGTATGGAAGCCATTAATCAGATATTGACATCCACTTTGTAAACATTTACATGCCATGTTAATCTTAAATCACCTCTTCTTTGGTGTACCTATAAGTGATGTCTTTGGGATCACTACTCACATGAGCAAGACCTAACAGAGTCTAACCGAATTAGATGCTAAAAAGAATATTCTCCAAAGGTATAAATCAACACAATTTCAATGACACTGATGGGACAATATCACAGCTCCAAACTGCAGTAATAATAATTTAGGTAATGCAGCAAGTATTAAACAAATAGTGAGAAAAATTAATAAAAAAGTTTATCTCTCCCTTGCATCTACTAAAATAGATTTCAAATTCAGTCAATAATTTTATAGTGTACATATTTGCCTACTAAAAGAGAAAATTTAAGCTGAAATGCATGTTATATAAACAAGCTCACAAATATCTGTCACATAATACCTTTGTGATTGCATCTGTCATTTAGAGTTTTGCAATTCATGAGTGGCTTGTGGCTTCATCTACAAGTAAGTCATCCATCCATAAGTTTTGTGTGCAAGTGTGTATGTGTTTATTGTAGAAAACCAGGACATCTTCACAGAACTGCAATATGTGATACAGGATTTAGTGATTCCTGCTAAAGCAGCAGTTGGAAGTTGGGTGGGATACCCTTGGGAATCTCAAATAGAACTAGATGCTTATAATTAGGCAAATTAAACTTCACCTGTGTGTGTTTATTTTGAAAAATATGAAAGTTTAAGAGTTTTGGAGCACTGCTTTACTCCTTATCCCTCCCAGACTCTTGGTATAATCCTCTACCCTTTCCAGTCATTAAGGGATGACCTAGATGCAAGTGGTCTACTTCTACTTCAGATTTCTCTTTTTTTCCTGCCTGGCCCCCAGCGGCCATTCTTCAATGATAAAAGTTTCCCCCATCCCTGTATTGTATCTTCCAGTCCTACACAGATGTAGAGCATTTGAAATCATTCTAGATATTTACAGAAAGTGTCCCCATTATTACCCTTTTTCTGGAAATAAATCCTGCAAGCCTTAGACAAGGCACCAAAATTCTCAAGCCTTGCATAACACTTGTCAGGGATAAAACAATTGCATTGTGAAAGGTGTTGAGATTGCACAGATCTTTCCGTTTGCTTTCTAAGATGTAAAGGAGGAGCACATTTTCCTTCAAGTGACTAGAACTACACCAACACCCCAGAAAAGTGTCTGCATCACAACTCTTCTGACTACCATGGAAGAGATAAAGAGCATAACCAGCTTCTGTGACATTACTTATTTCTGTTAAAAAAGCATTAAATATCAGTTGCACTGTAAAATAGACCTGACTCAATTTGCCTTTCTTGTGTGATGACTATGTACAGGTTTTTCCTGTGAAACAATCCCAGGAGTAGAGACCTTTAAGCAGACTGCAATGCAGATGCCAGAGCATTCATATTTGATCAGCAAAAAAAGAAGCTTGAGTTTCTAGTTTAAGTCAAAAATAAGACTTGAACCACAGCATCCCATAGTTGGAGAGGATGCCCTCAACATTGGTTACTTTAAGACGAAAGAAAAATTTTGTCTCTGACATAAGCACTGGAAGCTGACCAACACTTCATGTTGAAAATGAGACAGAAAACTACTTCCTAAAATGCCTGATTACATTCAATCAACTATATATTTTTTTCTGGAAAAAGATCGGGCACTTTATCCTTTTGTATCAAATGAGATGATTAACCTGGAAATTAACCTTGTTTCCACTGCTGGTGTTTTCTGCTCCCTCTGGCAACAATGATAGAGATAACCAGCCAGAAGAGTCTAACATGGGTAAAGAAAGAGATTCTGAAATCTTAAAAATTCAGACCAGTCAGGTTGTCACTGGGAAGTCTTACCTGCAAAGCGTGTTTGCAGTTTTCAGAGAAATATGCCACCAGACAAGCCAACACTTTGTCTGTTTGCTTTTCTTACCTTTTTTTCATAGTGAAATCAATGCACTGGCACAGCTTTATATTTAGTTATACAACAGCTGCTTACTGACCAACACACAAATAGTCATAAAACTACCTTATTTTTATTCTTATGAGTTTACATACCCCCTACTACCACGCAAAATTTTTTCTATCAGCAGTCCTAAATTATCAAGGATCTGTTACTGAAAAAAGGTGTTATTTGAAAAGTAGTGCATAGCTAGAAAAAGACATAAAATCAGAAGAGAAAAAGTGTGTAAAATCTAGACTTATGTTTCATTTAGAAATCTCCTTTTGCTGCATACCTGTGACCAGTTACCCCAAGATAATTATTTCACAGTCTTATTTTCATATCTTACATAACTGTTATTTGCTTTCTCTTTGCTTTGGAAGCAGCATGCCAGAACAATACTGACAAATTGACAGGAATGGCAATAGCACACTTTATTACATTTGTAGATCTCAGATGTAAGACCAAAGGAAATGTACAAGTAAAATAATTTGCTCCACAGCGGCAGCCTGATTTTACAAGAGAAATAGCTCAGACTAGACACAAAGTGATATCAAAAGCACAAACTAATGGAAATACACAAATTCCTGAGAAATAAAGGTTTGCAGTTCTGATAAGCACAAGTGTTTTCATAATAGCAGTCAGTAAAACAATCTGAGACAGAAATATAATTTAAAATTTATAGTCTCCTTTGAACATTACAGCTCAAAGCATAAAAGCTGTGTATCTCTGTGCCTGCTCTGTTTTGATATGACATCCAGCTGGGCTAAGCTTTCTCTGAGTGAGCTGTCCTTATAATCCACTCAAATCAGTACAGTCATAAAACAAATGAGGATTATCAGCATCTGCTGCAAAATGATGCAGCTTCTGTGGCTTCTAGATTATCTTTATATTTGAAATACAAATTCTGTTGGTTAAGCTGTAACTGCAGGACTCCCAGTATTTGAAATGTAAGTATTTACAGTGTTATGGTGTTGTGATGATCTAGCACCAAGCAGCCTCTGTGTGGCTTCTAACCTTTGTGTGGGAAAAGAGATGCATCGTATACGGGGATGAAGAGAACAAGGAAGAGATGTTACCAAAGTAACATCCATGGTATGAACAAGAATCTCCCACATCCCAATAAATGCATGAAGGCTATTTCCAGCAGCTTTTGCTCAAACCACCAACGTGTAAGTAGGACTGGTAGGTAGGACATTTTCCCATGAATGAACACCCTTCTCATATTACAATAGCTGAAATTATGGAAGCACAGGTGGCAATGCCAGATGCAAGCTCTTTGACCTTCTTGGCACTACTACAGCAGTCTCTCCCTCCTTTGTGGAGGGATGAGGAGCATCATTAGCTCACATACCAGCAGGCAGCCCTGTAGTCTGTGCTGTATCCCTAAGGAAGATGTCTTCCTTGGACCTGCAGAGGCAGTGCAGACCTCTGATCCGGGTTCTCTCTCACACCTGATGGCACAAGTACATCAGTTCTGACCTAATGAACACTTCGTACCTCATGAGGGTCTAAGTTGTAACTCCTGAAAGTTACTGTAATAGGGACTGAATCTTTACTTGGTTAATTAAAAAATATACTTTTTCTGAGAAACAGGGGTTTCAAATAGATGTTTTTGCTTCCAGCCATCACTGGAAAGAAGTAACTCTCTTCAGCTGCCTTGGCAACACTTTGTGTACTCACAGAACTTAAGACAATAGGTATCTTAATTTCCAGTGGTACTTTCATAGGAGAAGCTCCAGATGAACTGTGATCCTTGCTTATTTAATGGAACTTTGTTCTACTTTAAACTCATTCTCTCTCTGTGTGTTTTTGTACATATTATATCCATATGAAAACACACATGAAAAAGAAAAAGAGTATTATTAAAATCCAATAGCAATTTTAAGCCCTCTTCCCAGATTGGCTGGTAATTTGCTCTTGCAGGTGATTAATACCTGTAAGAAATATAATTTTAATTCACAAAACAGTCTGTGTATGGCAGAACACTTGTTTTTACTAGAAAATTAAATTTGGGAAAAAAGAAAGAGTTTTAAAATATACTTGCCAAAATATAAATATGCTTTTAATTCCCTTAACCATATGTGTGTGTGTGTGTGTTGGCCTCATCTGTCAAGTTAAACAGATTTTACAGAGCTGTTGGATATTTCTTTTTTCTTGTTTTTTCCTGAACTGATAGGGCATGTACTAAAATGAGCATGATATTCCTGGCAGCTCAGTTTTAATCTGAGCAGTTCAGTAGATGATGTCTCTCAGGCACTCAGCTTTTCACCCATTTAGGTCAGTAATACATTTTCATTAAAGGAGTCAGGAATATAATTGTGGTTAGGTAAGCAATAAAAGGATTCCACCGCTTTGCAGATATTGTTCTTTCTCTCGTTTCCATTACAGAAGGGCAGCTGGGCATACTTACAGACATTTACACTTACATTACATTACAGGTATTTCATTTCCATTTTCTTCAGACTATTCCTATTTTTGGAAATGCCCATCGACCAGGCACTCTCTTGAACCAGTAAGTTCTGCCTGTGATAACTAGATATCAATTGTTGGCAAGATATACAGTACAACCCCAATCTGTTTTTCTCAAAAGGAATGAGAAAGTAATGAGGTGTGTCTATATAAAAGTGAATTGTGTTTCACTGTCCCACAGCTTTGTGTGTGTCAGGCCCTGATCTTCCTTTTGCCCATTGATTTGCCAGCCTGTTCTTTGAGTCCAATTTAATGATAGCAGAGCAGTGGAACAATGGGAAGCAATGGATTGCACTCACTTTTAGAGATTTTGTGAGCTACTCACAGCAAGAAGGAGCATTATTGCAATAAAAATTAAATAGTACACTTCTGATTTCATACCACTTAATTGACATGTAATAAACTCTGCTGTCTATTATCATGAGAAAATAAGAAATTAGTGTTAGAGAAGTAGGTGCCTGTGATAAAGAGAACTTCTTTTTATGCAGAATAAGCAACAGCATCCATTCTTAAAGGTCTTTTATTGTCTTTTGTTTCAACCGACTAGAAAAACTTCTACAGCTTCTGACAGCATTAACAGAACCAATCATCATGGTCCACAGGTCTCTCTTTTAGCATACACAGGCATAGTAAGTCTTCAGTTATGATTTGACTTATAAATAAGCACATTTTTTCTCCTCTGTGATACCAGAATGGTTTCCACAGATGTTATATGTTAATTCAATTTGAGATTAACTCTGATTTGAGATAAAAACAAATAGTACAGACAGGAAGCTGGTGCCCATCTGAGGCCACTAGCACAGTCAGCAGCTTTAGTCAGGTAGCCCACCCATGCAAAGGTAGAAATGCCAGGTCTGCAGCTGTGTCCAAGCAGACTAGGCTTCCTATACATGTGTCTACTTCGTTTTAGAGCAGCATTTTGGTGTGACACTGTAGTAGGTATAAAATCCAGGATGGATGCTAAAAGCATGTTTCCTCAGATAAGCTGCTCTGGCTTGCTGAGAACTAGAAACTCCCAGAAAAAGTCTGACAACCACACCAAGCTGAAGGCCACCTATCCACAACTGAGGGCTGAGTGCTAGTGCTAGTCAGAGGGAAAAGCAGCTCTGAAGTTGGTGACAAACTACGTTAGGCTGTACAGAAAAAAGGTGCAGGCGAGTGTACCAGAAGGAGAAACAGATGGGCATGAAGAAGAAAACTTTCTTCAGAAAGGAAAGATCCATTTTAGTTACTTAACACTGTTTCTTGGACAAAGGACTGCAGAACCACAGAGTAAAGGGCTCCCTTCCACAGGAACAGGTTTGAATTAACTGCTGCAAAATTGAGCTAAACCCCTCCCAGAGCACTTAGAAGTGCAGGGAATATGGTTTTCAGATTGCATGTGTCTCACAAGTCTACAGGGCAGCGGTTAAGGGGTGATCATGCTGTTAAGAGTGGTCCAAACTTCAAGAGTGATTCCAGGAAATGTATTCTTTTTTTGGTTAGTTTACTGCATTCTCCCCTGCCCTCCCCCTCATTATTTTGAAAAAAATTTCAGTTGCTGTTATTCCATTTAATTACAACTTAATCTCTGGTATCATTTTATATCTGGTTAATTAATGAAAAACAAGATTGATTCTCTTACACCTCTGGACATAAAAAAAAGTTACTGTAGAGTTAAATAGCATGCAGAATTGTGCACTGCAAAGTCTCCTTAACCTCCACATGTTGTACAGAAAGTTATTTTTATTCCTTCTAATTTAGCATCTGTTTCTGCAGTACAGCAGTCCCATGCAGAGCTTCATTTAAGTCTGGAGGTCTGTGTCAGTATTAAGGTCTCTGATAACAGATTGCAGTAAAAAATTGAGAAATGATTATACAGCACATTAGTTTATGCAGTATAGAAAAATAGAAAAGATTTGAAGAATGTCTCTGTTGGAAATGAAAGATCAAAAATGTGCCACTGAGTTTAATTTATTTTTTAAAAAATTGGGTAGCGGATATTTGGCACATGAAACAACCTTATAACAAAGCTTCTATAAAACATTTTAGACCTCTGAAGCTAAAAAACATGTTCTTTTTAATGTTGTTAAGAAGAAGGAAAATTCAAAGGGTAACAAGTTGTAATTGCTTTTTGAAAAGAAGGCTGCCTAAAGTGATGGTTATTTTTGTCCATTTACACAGTGTACTGCATTTCCTAGCTAAATTATAGAAAATTATATGCCATAGTTTTCTTTCTGCCTTTAACTAGCTTTATATTAATCTTATAGTTCATCTCTACAATTTTTTTGCATTGTACCAGTTGTATTAGGTTTACAAAAATATTCTACCCAAACACTCCAGACTCCTGATTGCCTTTCTGCAGGGACTAATGATGAGCATATTATTCTCTTTGGTGCAAAGCTCTTCAGGGGACCATCCTTCTATATTTACTTTGTCTCTACTACTCACAATTCCAAATGAAGTTTATATTCTTGGAGGTCCATCTTGGGGAACCTGAGATGAATTTATTATAACCAGCACCATGGAACAAAGAAGCAATGGTATGGGTGTTCTGCTACTTTGTAATAAAAAGCAAAATAGAAAGTAAGCCAAGTTCTCCTTATTTAATTCAGATAATTTCTCAGTTCCTGAGCAGTATATAGAAAACAAAATAAATGTGGAGATCATTTCAAGTTTTTTCTTATTCTTGAATAAAATCACATAACTCATAACATGCTTTAAAAATATTATATATTAAATATTGACTTTGATTAATCTACACTTAATTATAACGTCAGCGTTTTGTAAAAGAGCAATGGATGCTTTATATTTAGAAACAACTGGAGACAAATACAATTATTAGAAACTATTTTCATTATGGGAAAGAATATGAAATGTCTTTTGTTTTGGCCTTTTTCCTCTGAACTCGAAGCTTTAAGCTCTGATATTGAGTCCAAAATAGCACAATAAAAAAGTATGAGACAAATTCAGGAAGGGTTAACTCGGTGAATATTGAATGCCATAGGTCCAAACACAGTCTCTCGTTCAGGGAGTTGCCAAGTGAGAAATAGTAGGAAATGAGCATAAATCAGCAGTAGAAAGATAAATGTGTACTGATAGCCAGTTCTGACAAATACTGGAGACAGCATACTGATCTCCGTGTCACTTTGGTCTGACCCACTGTGTTAGCACTTACGTTTTAAAATATTTACTTTCTTTTCTTTTTAAAACATAGCTTGGGTTTTCTTGGGAGTTGGAACAGCTCTCTACCAATTGTTATGTAGACAGGCACTCTGAAATGGGAACTTTATTGCCGAAATAAGATATTTTCTGTGTCATTGCTTGCCAACAGTCATAAAGCTTTCCAACTCAAGTTGAGCAATTTTATTGCTGTTCTAGCATCTATATGCTTGGAATAAACACGAAGCACAGGGTTCATTTCTGTGTCCTTGGACTTGTTTGTTCCTGTGTACTAAGGCAAAATTGTAGGAGATAAGACAGCCTTCATGGCTGTGTTGGATGGACATGTGTGGCACAGGTTAGTGTCCCATTACGGGTATTAGATGAACATACATAGACACACACACACAGAGATGCTGGAATACTGTCCACAATGGGAATGAATGGTGTTATGCTCAAGGCATATTTTAGGATCACCTGAAATCTTCTCCAGAGAGGTTCTGCAGCCTCAAGGTTTCTATCACATCCTGTCAATCTGATGTGTTTTGCCTAGATTGCTCAGTGTTTCTAAGATTTATAGGGAAAATGATGGAAAAAGGTTGAAGTGTCTTTAGATGGTTGACATTTTCTGGTTTTTTATTGCTGTCTCATCTGATACGGACAGATTTTCTGGGACGCTTTCCCGGTATTGTGACAGGGTTAGTATGAGGGCAGCAGTCAGCCAGAAAAGTCCAAAGCTGAGAAGATAGAAGCAGCTCAAGAGGCTTAAGAGGAATTGCTGAAGGACACGGCTGACTTACATCTCAGTCCTTTGCTGAGGCTCTTTTCATCAGCATGCACAGCTTGAGTGTCAGGCTGACAGCTTCCACACTAACAAATAATATAAATGGATGCATTGGCTTTTTATATACTATGGTCTGGCCAATGCTCTTGTGCTGATTTGTGTCCAACTTAACCCTAATTTTAATGAGCTTTTCTTACCTCTATACCAAATTATTTAAACTCGTCTTACACTGCATAGAGCTAAGACTCAAAATCATCTAGAAACCCTCAGCCTTCCACAGCACATTTGATACAGCCTCAGCATCACATGAGCAGCCTAAATTTTATAATCTGCTTCTCACTCCATCTTCAGCACTACAAGTCAAGAGGTTAAGATGAGAGTCTGTTGGCTTGCAAGCCAATTTGTTGTGCTTTGAAGGCTCCTGAATTTTGTACCCTTGCTTAAGATTCTGCCTTTATGAAAGAGTCATATGAAAAGAATCATATAAAAAGAATCATATACTTTTTAATATATTTGTCTACATTAACAACAGAATTGCACCATCACAAAATGGTTGAGGCTGGAAAGAACCTCTGGAGGGCATCTTGTCCAAACCCGCTACTTGAGCAGGACCACCTAGAGCCAGTAGTCCAGGATCATGTATCAGATAGCTTTTGAATATCTAACAAAAAGAATGGAAACTCCATAACCTCCCTGGACCACCTTTTTCAGTGCAGTCACTGTTGCAGTAAAAAAATGAGATCATTTTCTGATATTCAGAAGGAAGCTCCTGTGTTTCTGTTTGTGCCCATGGCCTCTGGTTGTGGCACGGCACTACTGAAGAGAGCCTGTTTCCGGTTTCTGTGCATGGTCCTTTCCAGTGTTTCTATACATCGCTAAGATCCCCTCTGAGCTTCTTCTTCCTGAGGATGAGTAGTCACAGCTCTCACAGCCTTTTCTCAGAGAAGAGATACTCCAGTCCTTCATTCACCTCTGGGGCCCCTCATTGGATTTTTCCCTGTATATCCATGTCTCTCTTGTACTGGGTTGTCCAGAACTGGGCAATAGAAATATGACATTTAACATATTTAACGTGAACATCAAGAACTATCATGGTATGAAACTAATATTTTTAACAAACAATTCTCAATCAAAAAATCACTGCAATTTTTTTATCACTTTTCTACATCTTATTCTGCTGACGAGTAAATTTTCAAGCACTTACAGCTATAGACAATCCGGTTTAGTCAGAGTGACAAAACAATCCAGAGGCCCAGAATTTGCCTCTTTTCTAGGAAAGTAGGTTTGAGCCTTCAGATGTCAGGAAGGAAGAAAAATAGCAGGGGTAATCTGCTGATCAGAAAGCGAGAATTATTGATTCTTAAACTCAGCTCCCACTGAGAAAATAGAGCTTTGGATTTGCTTTTGGATTTGGCTCCTGAGAAATTTAATTTTTCAAGGAATTAAGATAATCATGGGATGCTTTTAAAAAAGGAAATCTCATTTTTTAGAAGAATTAATTTGACTAGTAAAGGAAACTTTTTTTTTTCCCAAAGGATGAGTTTACAGTGCAAAGAGACCTCTAGTCAGATCTTTCACTGTATGTGCTGTTTCCAATAACTGGCATAGAGCAGCAAGCATAAACTTGCTATTTTAAGGACATATATCATGTTTAATTTACAACGAACTTGCTGGCTTAATAGGGGAAGAAAGTGATATATGAAACTTAGGTTTGCAACTAAGCTGACTAATCTGAGGAGAGCAGGAAATCATCAGAGAGCAATTCCCACTTGGAATCCATTCAAAATGAAGTGCTGAATCCTTTCATCCAATCCAGAAGAAACTCAATTACAAGAAGTGACATTATGCAACATAATAAAAGTAGTGTCAGCTCCAAATGCGTGAAAGCTTGTTGACACAGGGAATGACTCAAACTGATGGGACCATATGGTGAGAAGGAGTGCGTGAACAAGCCTCCTTGTCTTCCAGTCAGAGAAGGTTGTGACAACATTCTTGACTGCAAATAAATCTCACACCCTTTAAATGCATCCATTGAAATGCCATGCAGAAAATATGAATGGTGGTGAGCATATCGAGGTGTTCTATGAAGGGAGGCTGTGAATGTAGCTCTGACACACCTGGGTAAACCCCCAGCTTGCTTACACTCGACCAGGATGTGCTGGTGTACTGCCACAAGGAGCCCTCACTCAAATTGTCATAAACAAAATGAATCATTACACAGGAATTCATTGTCCCACAGCGGAATTTTAAAGCCATTTATTTAGTGATGAAATGTGAAATAAAGGACTTTAGATTGTCACCAGCTTTAAAGCACCCATACTGAAAAGGCCACTTGTTCACAGAAGACTAGGTAATTGATAATTTTGAAGCCAATTGCAGTCTTTCAATTGACTTTAACTGGACTCAAATAAGCTTAAGAGAAGAGGAAGAGCACCTAAACCACATTGTTTTCCTCCAATCAGATAAATGTTAAAAAGTCTGGCAGGAGTAGTTCATACTCTGCTCTGCTCTTAGTCCCACAGAGTTCTATTCAAATCAGAATGAGAGACACTAAGTAAGCAGTGAATCCTGTGTCATAGGAAAGTTGGACAAAATAATTTTGCTGAGTTAAGGGTACGATTGAATTGTTCCCTCTGTAAGAGGGAGCCTCAGGGTTGTGTGGGAAAGAGGAAAGAAAATCATAAGGAAAGGAATGAGCAATTTGTTAAAAAACACAAAACAAAAAACCAAACCAAAACAAAATAGAGAAGCAAATAATGTTAATTATCTATGAGTAAGGAAGAACTAGAAATGTTACTTTTTCCCTAATGGTGAAAACACTAATGTTCCTGAGCAGCCTTCCAGAGAAGAATAAGAAGAAAAACAAGATAACTTAAGGATGGAGTTTGTGTCCAACATTACAGGAATCTGTTGCCCACGAAAAAAAGATGGTTGAATATTGTAACTCACAATGTGCTATTTTGTGTGTTTACACTAGTTAAGAAACTGGTTAAGGACACAGGGTGCAACAGTAATCCATCATTGTTCTGACTGCTATATGATTAGCACATTCCCAGGCACGATTTTATCCTGAACCCAGCAGCACTTCCCTGGACTGGAGCATGGTTTGGGAAATAGCACATACCATAAATTGCTCTCAGCAGGCAGTATGAGACCATATTGCTGAGGGAAGTGAGAGAAAGAAAACATTTAGTCATGGGCGAATTTAACAGTGCCATTTCTCAACAGTGCCAGGGAATGGCCCCAGAACATTTTAGGAGTAAAAATATATACTCTAAGTTATTTTTTCCTTTCTACTTAGCTAGTCATTTTGCCTAAAGTGGAGATTTTAGAGCAGAGAACTAGCTTTTGGAGGCTGGATACAGCCAGCTCCTAGGGTGGTATTGCAATGAGATTTCCAGCCTACCAGTAGCAGTGAGCAGTTTATGGTGCTAAACTGGTCTGCACAGTAATGTGTTTAGAATTATTTGTGAAAGTGACTTTTTTCCCCCCTATTTACTTATAAAATCCACAAATCAGTAATTTTATTTCTCCTGAGGCTCTTGCCAGAAAGACTAGAGGTCAAGTGCTACTTTCATCATCCTCTCCCTCCTAGGTACAGGTTATCTAGTATGAGTTAGAAGCATTTTGGCCCTTTTCCAGGCTGCATTTAAATAAATTCATAAGTCTTTCATTCAGAAAAATTCTTGTTAGCCACTAAATTTACACAAGCTGTCAATGGACATATTAATGGACCAAAGATTTTCCTGCAGCATAATCTCAATTAGCTGTTTTACAAGTATGGTGTCTAACTTTTATGGACAGATAAACCTCTTTATGCAATTAGCCTTAGGTTGGGGTTTTCTTTTGTTCAATCGGTTTTTTGCTTTTGTTTGGTTTGGTGTTTTTTTGTTTGTTTGGTTGGTTTTTTTTACTGAGAAAAACTTTCAGTTGCTGCAGTTTTATTCTGGGAGGTAAAAAATAAGTTCATTTGTATGACACAATTTGCAGAGTTTACAGTGTTCTTTATTTTGCAGTTTGGGTTCAAAATATTCTTTCTCATAGATTAGAATAATTCTAAACCATTTCATCAAAGAACAGCTATACAAGGAATCAAGCTCAATTGAATGCAGATGAAATTCAGAGCCTAACTCACTTGGTATTTCATCAAACTGTCCTGCAAATGCTTCAAATGGGGATATCCTTCATAAGGTTATGACTTGAAAAGTGGTTTGTCAGGATTTTATTCTCAAAGTGTTTGGTTACAATATTTTTAGTGTAAGTTGATACATTGCCTCAGAATACTGACAGGCACCCAAATTTAGTCTCTTTGGTTGGTCTCCTTAATTTCTCCTTAGCTTTTTTAATGTTGAAAAATAGAATGCTAAACTATCTAGTATCTTCTAATTTATTTATTTAATTTGCAGCTACCTGCAGTACTACTCACTTCCTTATTCTCCTAGGTAATTCAATATGGCCTTAATGGATATGTATCTTAAATAAATCAGGTCTGATGCCTGAATCAGAAAAAAAGAAATCTAGCTTACTGATGCAGTGAGCCTAAAATGAAAATTACAGCTCCCAAGTAGGTGATTCTGCAAAAATAGTGGGGCCTGATCTTGGGTTTTTTAATGATCTGCAATGCACCAGAATGGCCCCTGGCATGTAGTTAAGCTACAGAAGGAACATTTTCCAAACTCAGCTGCATTCATCCATCTTCATAATTTCTGTTTCTTTGCACAGATTTTCTGTTCTTGAGGCTACTTGGCTGACTGTTTAAAAGGTCACTGAGCTGGGTACCTGAAATACCCATATCTGAGAAAGTGATTTCATATGCAGAGGTAATGCTGCATCATTACCCATTCCGACCCAGCATTCCAAAACATCTAACTGTTGTCTTGACTTTTCAAAAATCTTCTCTTCTGTCATAGTTGGTTTGAGACAAGAACTGTAGTTATATTCACTGGTTGCGTAGTACTTAGAATGTCAGAGCCCTGGTCCACTGCTGAGATTCTTGTGTGCTGCCACCAAGCAGGCTACAGGAATTCGGGAACTGAGCCCTGGTTGCAATGTCTCTTCAAACCACTCACAGATTTGCTTGTTTAACCCAGTCATTGCTGAGTGCCTCTGAAGGTGCCAACCTGCTGAGCAAGACAATTAAATACTATTCCATTATTTTCTTTTTTTGGGATTTTTTTTTCTTTTCTTTTTCCAAATACTGAATAGAAACTCTCTTTGTCTTCCTTGCATTTTTTCCAAAGCATGACTGGCATGTCTCCACCCTGATGTATTCTGTGTCATACTCACTACATGATGAGTTTTCATTGATAAGGATGTTTTCATGTACAACTTGCAGGTTTTGCTCTACATTTTTAGCTCTTGTTTCTTCATTTGCAAAAGTTTAAGAAGTGTTATTTTGGAATGGGCTATTCTGAGAGTATGTAAGACTGATTGGAATCAATGCTCTTTTCTCATCCTGATGCTTTTTTTTGTAACAGTCAACTTGTGACACCATTCTTACTCTAGTTCTTCCAGCAACACATGCAGTCACCACTCATTTTTGAGTGTGTCCAGGCACTGTAGTCTGTGCTAAGGGAATGGGACATTCCTTAAAACCTCTGTTCAGTTTACAGCCCTAACACCTTGCTTCCAGGCTGAGACTGCAAGTCCAAGAATTGAATCAAGGTGGGGTCCTAAATTGCTACATCACATCACTGTATACAGAAGATCAAAGAAATCTGAATAGAATTCACAGATTTTATGTAAGCTATTTTGCTCAGCTTACAGCAAGTAACTGCTACTGTATTTTACAGGTATGGCGAATGCCCCAGGCTCATTCATATCTGAAGTGAAATCTTCAACAGGAAAATCAATGTGATATTGCACAGGGATGTAAACCCATGTGTCCCTGTATTTGAGAATTATCTGAGTTAAATCTAGTAATGATGAATATGCTTCATACTGAAATTTTCAGAAATGCCTCATGAGATGAGGCTGAGCTGACTACAAGCACTTCAGATCATACTAGCTGTTTGAATTCCCAGGCTGCTGCACAGGTCCAATTTGAGCAGCAGTTTTAGCTCTATTCTTGCTCCAAGGCACAACTGCCTGCTTAATGATGTAAAAGTAGTTGATCTTTTTCTTTCTCTTTTATTACTCAGTATGTCCCTTCATATGGCCAGAACAAGGTTGGTATGATGATTTTATGTTGATTACAGTCTGCTTTTCAGGGAGGAATCCTACCAGGTTTGATTAAATCTGTGTATGAAAGGCCCCTAAATACCAGCAGACTAGCATGGAGAAGCCCAGAATAAGAGTGACTTAGAGTCCTAAATTGTAATTATTATCACCTATGTACAGACAACAAGCAATACTCGCTTCATCAGCTCCCTTCTGGTCTTATCCTGTTTCACAATGGTTCTCATCACTTCAAACTGAACAAAGTCCTTCATGTCTCAGTGGGTCCTGCTCACCTTGCTCTCTTGCTCTTTTGCCTGACCACTGCTCTGAGACATGGGAGAGGCCCCAAGTCCATGTTATTAGGATGTGTGTTTCTGCTTCCACAGACCTGAACAAAGCCATGATATGCCATCATGTCCCATGACCAAAAGGGGGTTTGCAAGCTGGGCATTCATGTATCTCAATCCTCTTACAGGTTTGATTAGGGAATGTGCAACAGAAAGCCTAACATCTGCTGGATGGATTCCCCCCATGAAGAGTCACCATTATCACTTTTGCTGAGACGGGTTGTTAGAGATAATATGTACCTTGCATGTAATAGCTTGATATTTACAGCACTTGGCCAGGAGATAGGAAGCTTGTCTTCTAGGTTCTCCATAGTCTGAGGGAGACTGAGCTTACATGTCTCAAGTAAATGCCCTAAACCCAAGGCAGATTCAAAAAAAAATGTTAAGAAATTTTCATAAAATGCTGGTTCATCCAGGCTGGTGCACATCCTGTGAAGTGGGCTACGCTGCAATGGAGAGAGAATGTTAAACACTCAGTGAAAAGGCTGTCTGAATGGTATGTAAAGAGATATTGGCTGGATTTGTGGTTCTATTCAGGACAGAAGTTGTAGTTTGTGTGAAATAGTCATTATGCAGAAGATGAAAGTAAGGACCAGCCATCTTGCTTTATATCATAAAGTTCCTTTTAAATATAATTTTAGTCATATAAAATCAGACAAGAACAAAACCAACTTAGAAAGAAATGCTGAAATTAAAGATATTTCTGAATTTGTATTATAGAAGCTTGGAGTCCTACTGTTCAGTACTGTAGGCAGCTATTAATTATTTCATGCCTTAGAGGACACAGTCATGAGCTGACACTTCAATGTACCCTTACCACAAAACAGAAACCATTAGGACTGTCTGTCTTTTAAGAGATGGGAGAGAAAATTGTCTGTCACAAAGTTCACAGAATCTCAAACCTTTTGATAAAATGAGAGAGATTTACTGCCTTACATCTATTTCAGTGGAAGTAAGGTTTATATACTTCAACCCAGATACATTTTTCCTTTTTTCTCTATTAAAAGGAAAAAAATAAATACATTTCTGTTAAGTTTTTCATGTAAGTTCTCATGAAGAAGAGATAACTCTTCACCTAAGAGTTTGCACTGTCCACCACTCTAAGCAGTTAGAGCAAAAGTTTCAGGGAATAGGATAAAATTAACATCTTATTCTTTATAAATTACTAGAAGAAAAAGTTTACTTTGCATGCTCTGAATTAAGTTATAACACAGTAGGCAATTTTAATTATGCTTCGATTTAGAGCAGAATACAATTGGAATTACAATTGCTTTACAGAAGACATCTAAATTAAATCCATCCTAGTTTTATAGCTGGTTCTAATGAATCAGCATCTTACACAGCTCACATGTACATCAGTAGACATCTTTGTCTTTCGAGAATGAATATTTGAAAATAAAATCAGAAAGAACAGATGCTCCATTGTAGATTCTCAGGTCCAAGGAGTTCTCAAATCTGATGAATGCCCAGCATCAATGAGAGCTTTGTTTTAATAACTTGGGCTTCTTAACATGCTACTAGGTCAAGAACACCTCAAGGAGCGGCTTAACCAAAGTGCACCAGACAAAGCCCAGCATGTTCTGCTGGGAAAAGGCACCAGATCAAAGAGACAGCCCCAGATTGAAGAGATGGCATTGTGGCACCATGGTTTTTCATGGAATGAGAGACAGCACCAGATTGAAGAGATGGCATTGTGGCACCATGGTTTTTCATGGAATGAGAGACGGCTATTGCAAAAGCAATAAATATCATTAAAGGCATGTTAAAGGAAGATGAAACTAAAGACAATCACTCGAAGGCTGCTCAATGACTATGGTTAGCCAACCAAATCTCTATTTCTTGAACTCCCCTGCATTTCACCATCCCGTATTTGCTAGTATAAATAGCACCTCTGTAATGTGTCCTTTTAGATTTGGAGTTGGCTCCACTGCTACCTCTTTTCTGGAATGTTTTACTGTTGTTCTTTGGCAGTTACAAGCATCTAGAGAATAAAGTAAAGGGAAATTTATCCCTCCCATACACAGAACTAACTAAGTGCAGCAACTGTACATAACCTTTACTTTTTTTTTTTTGTAGCAGTCTTTAGTTGTGACTTTCTTCCTTTTTTAAATTATGCTACATATGCCATGAAATTCCAGGTTGAATAATTCCTGATCTACATTTTTTCTTGGCAATGTGGCTGCACTTTTGTTCTATCATTAAACTCACTTTTGCATGTGTGTTTTACAGACAAGACCTCCTTCAACGCAGAAATAATTTTAAGATCAGCAAAGACTAAAGTAAAATATAACCAGAATTCTCTGTTGTCTTTCTACTGGAAGTGCTGCACTTTGAGCTGAGCAGATATCTAGCAGCATAAAATGTTGTTGGTTGAATTGCTTTGGTTGGATGAATAAAAACTGTACAACACTAATTTTTTTCAGGGAGTGATCCAAGTATTTTCTGCCAAACACAGTCCTGTGAAAATGTCCCAAGATGTTTGACAGCAGTCTGCTAGTAAACACCAAGAAAGCTATGAAAAAAAGAGAAACAAAATAAAACACCTCTAGTACGTTCCCCAAGCCCTCAGTCTTTGTCCTAACACACGAGCTGTAATCAAAACCTTATATTTTCTTTTGCTGTCACAAGCTTCTTGGTAGCTTGACTTGTAATTATTTTAGCCAGAGAATACTGATGCTTTAGCCAAACTAAGTATAGCCTTCTGAGCAGCATGGGGATGTTGTGCAGGTAAGGTTCTGGATCAATTATTCTCAGTTTTTATAAGCCAAATTTCACACCAGCCAGAACAGATCCCACTCAGAGCGTGTACATCAGAAGAATTTATTAGTTTCTGTTGTGTCCATATACTTGGCTCATATTTTATGGTATGAGAACCTCTGCCTCAGATTAGGAAAATAAGTCCTATTCAAGTATTTTCATATCTTTCTTCCCATTCTGTTTTTTATAAGAGTTCTTATTAGCATTATCTTTATTTTTGTCACTTAAAAACAATAAAAACCTCTGAGACTTCTAATTGCGTAAGTATGGAAATCTGACATACTTTTTTTTTCCTTAAGAATTTCAGAGGATTAGGCTGCGATTCTTTTTCTGTGAATTGAAGTTATATGTTTCTTCTTAGAAACTGTGTTTATTTGTCTCATAAGTTTTTTCCCTCAATTCTTATTGGCTAATTCTTTCTCATTGTATACATACTTTGATTTCAGAACACCAAGCAATTTCAAAAACTCTTTTATCATTCTAAACATTCTGTGACTAATATAGGTACCTCAGATAGGGTTGTGCTTTTATTTTAGGAGAGTCTCTGGGATGAAAAATCCTCACAAAATACTTAATTTTTTATTACAGTCCTTTTGGCAGGCCTTTAGAAGGCAGTGTGGGCTATAGAAGATCAAAATACAAGAATTTTTTAGCTGTATCAGACACTGGCTGCTGAGTCTATTTTGAAACAAGTTCTTACAAGAAAAGTACTTCTGATTTCTACTTTTACTTCTTTTTTTTTTTCCTGAAGGTGTTGGTTAAGGCAGTTTTGTCTCTTCATGTACTCACAGCTCTTCATCATCTTTCTTCTTTATGAGCAATTCAAGTAGTTAGAACAATTATAAAAATATAGATGGATATAAATAGACAGGCATGAGTCTTGGGACCTTAACCCACAAAGAGTCCAAAAATAAACTCCCAAATTTCAAGTGATCATCGCTACCACTAATTTTCTTTCTCAATTAAGAAATAAAATGCTTTATCCCACCAAAACGAATTAGAATTTCAGTCTTCCAACCTGTATGGGATTGGATAGCCCACAACACAGCAGACAATTTAAGAATATAAATTCAAAATAAAACCCTCAAATGTCACAAAATACAATGATGAGATAATCTTGTTTTAGAATCAAGCATAAGACTATTTACAAGTTTCTAAACTTTTGAGAACTATGAAATTATCTGCACAAGTTACTTTATTTCATCAAAAGTATAGACCACAACTCTTGTCACACTAATACTGTGTGGGTAGACACTCAGTTGTAACACCCTACACTATTCCAGCCTAATGGACTTAGGGGAATTCCTGATTTACTGTCAGAAAGAGAGAAAAAAAAATCCAAATAATTATGTAACCTGTCAGGGTGGCTTCTTCACGACATCACTGGCCTGAACATTAGGTGGAGCCATCTGCACGATGCCTCTTCAGATCTCAGTTATGATGGCACTTTATCATTGATAGCATCTTGCATTTAGTTATTTCCTCTCAAATTAAAGTATCTTTCCCAGTCAACTTAATCTCTGTAAACAATAGGAAGGAATTAAAGTAAAACTGGTTTCTGTATGTTGCTAGGTTTTTTCCTGAAAAATTCTACATCAGAAATGACTTGTTTTTTGTTTGTCAGTGTATTAATTACACCTTTATTTTCCATTTCCCCATGCCATATTACTTATTAAAGTTCCATTTCTGGTGCAAGGTTAAGGAAATTAAAAAAAAAAAAGAGATGTAATGCAGTATGTGACCTATTTATTTAAGGAAAATGGTGTTTTGCTGGTATGCACAGGCCCAAAATTATTGCTATCTTCTTACACCAAGTTTCATAGAATCATAGAATCATTGAATGGTTGGAGTTGGAAGGGACTTTAAAGATCATTTAGCTTCAACCCCCTGATATTTGCAGAGACACATGGTTTGCCTTTCTCTCCACCTTTGCCGAGTAGATCCAATCTTACCTCACATGCCATGACTAGATGGACTAAATTACAGTTCAGTTTTATCCACTTCTGACATTTCTGTCTCAGAGTATGAAGCAGCTGTGTTTCCAACAAGCAGTCACCCCTCAAGGCTGGGTACCATGCAGTCCACACACCAAGGGCTCTACCAGCCATCTGCAGCACATGAACTGCTGTTCTACCTCACTGTACACTGCCATCATTTCAAACACAGTATTGTTTCAAGATGAGCTTTTTTCTATGTATTTACCCCACAGTATTTTGTTCTTACTCTTCCTGTCCCCACAACAGCCTCAAGGAAACCAAAACTATGGCAACACAACAAACACAATGCATTGCTAAACTTTTGTCCCACTCTGCTGGGAGAAGCTGTTTTTCCTATGAATATGTAGTCTTGGCTGGGCAAGTGTCAGCAAACCCTGTTGTAACCTTTGTGTCACTGCCCACTCACAGACCACAGGGGCACCTCAGTGTCAGTGGTGTTTAGCATAGCATATTCAGAAGAAATGACTGCTTTGCTCTCTCCAGCAGCTGTTGGAGTGTTTCACAGTGTTTGTTCATGTCTTCGAGACTACCGTGGGTCTGTTTTATTTGCTTCATGTAGGCTATTCATAAGTTTCCCAGGATATTGCAGAGGGCAAAGGAATACATGGACTGATAGCACGAAAATAAGAGACTTAATTATATCTCTGGAGAAACATGCTAAACAATAATTTGTGACAGAATGTCACAGTTATTTCACCTGTGACAAACCAGCAGTCATGAGACTGTGGTTGCACAAACCTCCATTATGTTCATCTTCCTGGGAAGAGTGTTCAGCTCTCCTCTCCCTCCGGTCAGGATAGAAATTGATGTGTCAGTAAGTTCCTTAGAAGTTATTCCGAGCTACTTCTCTTTCAGGCTCCTCAGTATTTCTGTTCTACTACATAGAAATCATCAAAATGTTCTCGTGGCACTTGGGGATGTGTTTTAGTGCTGGACTTGGCATTGCCGGTTTAATGGTTGGACTCAATAACCTTAGAGGTCTTTTTCCAGCCTAAGGATTCTATTTCCAAGCTTAATGGCCTAACCACCAAATTGTTTAGTCATGTTCATTCACACTTCTAATTAATAAATTGATGCAGACAAGATTTTATTAAAAATAATATAAGCTTGATACCTACAGGGAAAGGAATGCCAAAAAGAGATCTGATGATGAATATTTGCTTCATTTTGTAAACTAGTATAAACAAATATTCATGCCAAGATGTTGAATACAACAGGAACTAAGAATCATCGTCCAATAAAACCTTGGCATCCTTTGTTGAGGTACTCAGAGTTCTGGATGATACTGATAAATGAAAATAAGTAAATATATTCATAAGATATATTTATTATTTTTTTAAGAATAAGCAGGACAGTCTTTAATGCTGTATTTAAAAAAAAGGAAATAAATAAAAGTACTGGAACCATACAGTATATCTTATTTTAAGCAACATAGATTTAAAAATTATAAAATAAAATACTCAGTATAAACAGGCAATTTATATTTAATTATCACAGAGCTAAAGTCAAATAAAACTATTTTAAATACCTAGGTTTCATACTGTCAGCTAGTTTTTCTGGAAGGGTTACCTGGTAAAAAAAATCCCAACAGCTTTGTTTCAATTTGATTGGGATTAAATGGACTAGAAAAAGTATTTCAATAGAATTTGAAATGAAAATTAATTAAAATTGACATGCGGGTTCTTTCTACTAAACTTTTAAATGTCCCTGGGGAGAATGGGGAGAATTTTGAAGATTTTTTTCTATATTTTTTCTTCATATTGCTTTCTTTTCTTTGCTCCTTTTAAACCCTCTGAGACTGCTAATATTGGGCCATACAGTGCATTTTTGAAAAGTTCTTGTAAGCTTTCTTAGAAAAGGTCACGTATGTCCATTGATTTACTATTGTTAGGTACTTCTGAGGTCTTTAAGTGATTTAGCAATAGTTTATGGCACAAAAGATTTTTAAGCAAAACAAGCAAAATAAACCATTCTAAAAAGTTCTCTATTTTTCTCCTTGGCATAATTCTATTTAAAACAGAGCTTCTACCAGTCTATTGTCACAAAATTTAAATTATACCACTCTGTTGAGAAAAGCTACTATTGAGACTTGCTGTTACAACCAAAAGCTCTCCTGGCACTTATATGATTTTGTACTTCAAACTCACTTAGGCACTATAACCCTCCTAATATTAACCCTTTTCAGAGTCACATCTCACTTTATTGTCTATCATCATGCTTGTCCTAGTTAGGAGAGTAAGTCTATGCCCTTAATCAATATTTCTTTTCAGCCAGCAAAACAGAAGATTATTTACTGACACTTTGATTCAAGAAAGTACATTCAAATGTTTAACATGGCTTAGTGATCTGCTTTGGCATAGATCCAATATTGACTCTAATATTTCCTTCTATATTTTTATATTTTCCTAGTTGAAAACTGTTGCTTGGCAACTCGGATATGGATTCAACACTTTTCATTTTTTCCTGCTTTGGAAGACTACTTCTTTGTTCGTTTGATGAAGAGTTCTGTTTCTTCAGTATTTGTAATGTTATGAAGATGTTCCCAGAAAGTATTATGAAATATCTAGAGTATTATAAGCACTGAACTAACTCATGGAACTAAAAGTTCAAGGCATGTAAAACAAAGCTGTGATGTAGAGGCTTTGTTGTTCTCTGCTCATGCTGACCAATGCCAATCAAATTTCTGGAAAATTTTCTCTCAATATATATAATTTGGAATCAATTTTCCAGTGGAATATTTATGTTAGAATTTGGCTCAAATACAGTCTAACAACAAAATTCATTAAGCTACTCCCAGTAATAAATAGTGTTGGTGTTGCTCATGAGGCTAGCGAGAAACAGTTGCAATCATCAAGAGACTTGCCCTTGAGTAAGAACCCTGAATGAAAGTGTCTTAAATGTAAATGTGTAAATAAGATTTTAAACTAGGGATACAGCCCTACAATTAATGTACCATTTACAGAGGAACAGATAGAAAATATGTTATCATATGTGACCTGTTTCAGTTGGAGACATACTTTGCTATTTTAGTTGGAGTTTTTCTCTTACAGTGCTGTCACACAGAAAAGGTTTTGCTATGTATGAACTCATAAATCATGATAGATTAGTCTCTATTATCATAAGTTATCACTGATGTAGGACATGGATACATTAAGGAAAGCAATAAAAAAATTGCTGATGGAATCATTGCTCCTTGCCCTATGTCTTTCACGTCACTTTCAAATATTAACAAGGTACATCTCAAATGTCAATTTTCAAACAACAAATTTTTTCAAATTTTCAGATCTTTTAAATCTGTGACATATAATTGCAAGACAGACAAGCATGAGCTTCATGAAGTTACAATTTATTTTACAAAAAAGAATCAGGTATTGACTTTGCACCACTATTTCCTGAATTTATGTCATCCATGTGATCTGTGTATAAGTTAATTCTGGAATGTATTTTGCAATGCAATTTTTGAAAGAACTTGTCACGTAACAACCTATTGTTTTATTATACTACAAAGCAGATATTTAAGCTTTTTAGGTAACCCTAGCATAATATTTTTTTTCTGTAGACCATTAACAGTCCTTTATTTTCAAAGCTTTGTTTTAATAGGTTTAAAGCCAGAACCCTCCAAATCAGATCTAAATATTAGCATATGAGTGAGCAGTTTTAGTGATAGACTGTGTTCTCAGAGATAGACACAGAGGTGCTGACAAACTTCACTTGCAGGATTCACTGGTGGTAAACATAGCCACATTTCTGAAACCTAAAGCCTGATTATGATGTCTTTGCATGAGACAAAGGGCTTTGCATGAGTATAAGCATTGTTTTCAGTAATTTGAACAAAAAAGGTTAAAAGTATATCCTAATCCTTTCTTGGCAGACTTATGGTTAAGTACAGATAGTCTGTTAAATGACACGTTTTTACTTGAAGTGGGACCATTTCATGAAGTTTTTGTGGTTTTTCTTTCATGTTCTTGATGGCATTTGTTTTCAACTTTACACTTTGACTACTTGCATTTTTAAGCAAATTTCTAATGCAGAAGGCAATTACACACTTAGGGTACAGATCACCCATGGGCCTCATTCTATTCTTGTTAAGGCAAATCTCTGTCAACCCAATACAACAAAGGAGCCATAAATGTACTGTCCAGTGAAAATCAGGCCCACTTGAATAGAGAAACTAGGCAAAATTTAATAGTCCTGGTCTAATGGGCTTCATATTCGTGAGTTCTCTCACCTTATTTTAAAAATGTTCCTCCTCCACATGGGTTAGCACAGTGTAAAGAAATCTCAGCAATATTTGTGCTGACAGAAATTACTTTTTGTTTTACATACTAAAACACCAAGATGTGGTAAAGAAGCCACTGGCTGTAAATTTTTAAGGTTTCCTGTACTTGTTTGGAAAGGGGTATTGTAAACAGGTGTCATGATTTACAGTCTTCACCCAAATTGAAATAATCCTAAAGACCACTTAAAATCAGACTTCTCTTGCTTCATGTTGCTGACATAAATCCTCACCCATTAAAATGATAGAACATGTGAGCTGGTATTTGCTAACTTATTCAAATTCTTCTTCTGGGCCTTGACTACATATAAAATTTTTTTACTGAATGCCATTAGGGGGAGATTGCTGGGTTTCATGAGCTTTGGTTTGAGCATAGTAAAGTGAGTTCTATCTTGTCTGTATGAATGGCAACACAAAAATCAGTCCCCCAGTGTGGGAGTCACTTACTTAAAATGTCTAACTCCAAGCTCTGGGCAACTCAAGCAATTGAGATAAAATTAGTTGAGTGCATAGATGTGTGTTCACTTTTGAAAATGGTGGTTCTGAATCTGTAGAAATGAGAAATACAAACTGCTTCAGCAAAAGAAATCATAAAATCATAGATTGTCTTGGGTTTGAAGGGACACATTGCACTAGACCAGGTTGTTCAAAGAGACACAATTTCTTAAAGAAATAAAACAACGGAAATCACTCTGGTTTTAGATTAATTTGTGCCACCAAGATGTAAATATATTCCTGTGCTCTGATTCTTGTAAAAGATTTGTGATTTGCTGCAGTGACAAATCCTTTCATCAGACTTCTCAAATCTTGTGACGTACATATTGCGTCATAGCTCTGAGATGTCAGAACACTTAATATGACACATGCTTTTCAAGAAGGTGGCTTTGAATGCTGTAGAGCAAGAGGCAGCCAGACTGCAAGGTCTTTGACACATTTTCTTCCTCTGAGGCCAATTATTGTCTAGTGATGTTCTTTTTCTGACAGTCATGAGTCCTCCTCAAACAGTTGACTAAAAGTGCGTCATGTTTATAGCCCATGATGCCTGAATTATTCTGAATTGAGCTTTAGAAGATGGAGAGCTTATAAAGCTGCTCTATAATTCAATTCTCTCTATATCCGTGGATAATACCAATATCAGTGAACAGGAGGAGCTTGTCACACACATGATATTGTCTGAAGGCAGGCACTGAATTAATTAGAGGGATATGCCTTGATCTGAGCAAGAGGCAGTCCTGACTGATGTCAGTGGCAAAGCTTCAGCTGATTTCAGCAGGAGGAGAATTTCAGTATATTTACACTGTTTGTGTCATTATTCTAGGTCTAGCTCGGTTTCCTTCGCATATTTGGCTCCATTTGCTGAACAGTATGTTAAAAAAATTTGTTGAAATTACTAACTCCCTGGGGGACTGTGAATATTAATTTATTTGTATTTTTGATTATTAACTCTGTGCTAACTATTGCATTTATGGGCTTGAAATTACTTATTCTTTCTCTGAAAAAAAATCCTACATAACATCTGTCATTTTAAAACCTTTTCACTTCCAGAATTTGCTATGCATTATTCAGCTAGGAATTTTATAATAGCCCCTCTAGATTTGTTAGAGTATATACCAAAGTCCGGAGATTTAAGACTTATTAGAAAGTAATATTCTGCTTATCTCTATACTATTAGACCAGTGGAACCTTTTAGGAAGGCATGGTTTTAAAATAGGTCCTAAAGTACAAATAGTATTGTTAACATACCAATCTTACCTTTCTGTTCCATATTCAAAGTTTCTGATGAGTCATAAACAAATTCTCTCCAAAATAATATGGTTTAGTGTTAACATATGCATTGCTATTAAGAGTAACTACTGAAATATGAAATGTACTTATGCTTCTTTAAATTTTGTGTTGGCCAACTTTTAAACTCATTTTTGTTTAATGCTTACTTCTCTATAAAATACCTAGATATATTAATTTATACTGATTTAGTCATACTTTTCCTTGTTTATACATTAAGTATATTATTTATTACTAAAAGTGTTATTCTACAACAACAATAAGAGGTAACATCTCAAGTGTTGTTTTGAATCATATTACATAGCATAGTTTAGTAACTGTTAAATTAATATATATTAAAAGCATGTAATAGCTGGTGTACAGATATGAGAGATTATTTCATGCTACTTTTTTCAGGCTGAAAATCCTGTAAATATATATTCATAGGAAAAATATATAAGTAGGCATACATAAATCATATGATTATATGTGTTACATTTTCTGTCAAATAAGTAAATGGCTTCACTTAAACCATTTTTTCCCCATTTCTGAAATAAAGTAGTAAGGCTATCACAGTTATCTGCTCATTGATATGACTGTGTTTGAATTTATCTTCAAGATTGTTGCTGCACGTCCCTAAAAGTGGTGGCTGGATGTCTAAGGGGAAATCATTCCATCACTGGCAGCCTCAGTAAAATACTATCATAAGATACCTCTGATCCAGAATAGTTTTTTTTTTCCTCCTGGTGGACTTGATGTAATGAAAAATCTTCTGAATCAATGTGAGCAATCTTGAGTCAAAATGCAGCACTGGTTTATATACCTGTTCTGCTGCGGAACAAACTGAGGATCTTTCGGCATTTAGGGTCATCCCAGAGATGTTTCCATTCCAGGGGCATGGGATATGTAGAAAATAGCTTTGTGACAGCATTTTAAGACAGTAGGTATTTGCATGTAATTTCTGCCAAGCCCTGATTTCTGTCCGTGACTTTTTTTTGGTTATTTGCTTATATACCCTTTGCAGATTACATAACATAGCAATGGACACTACTTTCTGGTGCCCTGAAGCTATCCTGAAGTTTGGCATCCTGGAGGAGATAAAAATCAGTTTTTTCACAGTAAAAATGCATATCAAGTTGAAGTGGTTTAGACATGAACCATTCTTTTTCCTTTCCAGAAAAACAACAGTTTTTCTGCTGTTGCTGACATTATGTAACTGGCGACTTTTAGGCTGTCATCAGGAGAAGTTTACAGTTTGAGGAGCTTAGAGTGAATTTTAAATATGACTCAACAGCATTAACATTGTCAAAAAGAAAAGCTGCTGCCATATTTGGAAAATACACTTCAAGGATAAGAGGTAATCTTTTTACCCTGTAAAAAAACAGTGATGGAAGCAGTCCTGATGTTTGATGGCCAGTTCCCAAAGACAGTTTAGGTTTTCCTACAGGGCACATCCCTTTGCTTGGTTTTACTCTCTTTTGACCATCCTTATCTAACGCAAAATCCGAAGAAAAGTGCTTCCCACTCCTTTTTTCACAGCATATTGTCATGCAAAGCTTGCTTTTTTCTCCCTCTCTGCCCTTCAATAAAGGCTTATCAGTTTCTTAGCTATAGCCAGAAGACTGCACACAATGTGGGAACTGCCTGCTTGGAAAGTGAACAAGCATTCGCTTGGGATAGGACATCCCTATGTCTGTACAGATCACAAGAAGACAGTCCATCACTGCCCTTTCATCTTTAGCCCACAGAGCTCTCATTTTGCTTCTCACTGACAGCAGCAACCAAGTCATGTCCATGACACTGTCAGCATTATCAGAGCATCCCAAGGTAGCTCTGAGTCTGTAGAGACAAGGGCCAGCTGGGCACTTCAGGAAGAATGACACCCTGAATGACAGCAAATTTAGAAATCAGCTCATCAGAGGAAGGTTGGATAAAACTGGGCTTATTTAGTCTAGACAAACCTCAAAGCCTTTACAAATAATCTAGAGTGAACGTAGTAAAAAACAAAGGGACTTCCATTGTAGCACAACTTTGCATTTAATCCTAAGAAAATCAAGTTTGTCTAGCCACCCAATATGCCGTTATTCTTAGAAATATGTCAAGTATTTTCCTTCTTCTCATGAAAGAATTATTTGAGAATCAAGAGAGCATACTGCACAATTTCAGTATTCTTGGTGTTTTCAGGCAAATTTCCCCTCAATTTAGGGCACATCTCATATGACTTATATGTATAGATACAACTTCAGTTTAAATGGTCAGCTTTGATACCTGGCAGGCGTAAAGAAATAGGAATCACACATTGGAAACTGTATTTTGTTGTATACTCGAATACAGCCAGGCTGAATTACTTTGCAGCTCTGAACTACAGATGAACACAGCTGCAAAACTCTCTGTTTCCATGCAAATTAGATGTTGCTATAGGCTACCATCCCTCAAGTTGCCATCACAACCTTTCTCAGCTTGGGGAAGTTTGGATACTCAGCAAGTAATTAGTACCAGTAATCCCCTGTGTAAGGTATCTGCCAAATCCACTGCATAGCTACTTCTAGCTATCATCTTGTAGAAAACTGTGGGCTATCCTGCCTAAAAATAATCAAGTAATTTCTTTCCTTTGAATTACCCTTAAATTTATTTATCTGTATAATATACATGAAAAGATATTTAAAAAAATGAGGATCTGCAATCTAAAAAAAGCCAGGCAGCAAAACAAGAATTCATTGCATGCACAGTTATTATAAAATGAACTCATCTAAATGCATCAGTTTACAGCTGCTCAGCAAAAGCAATGTTACCCTCTCCTCACTATTAACCAAACAAATTTACCTTTGCAAGACCAGTAGTGCTTTGAGAAGAGCATGAGGACTCTAATACTTTTAGAGCTTTTAAAATATATGGAAAAAACCTTGGAAGAGTGGAGAAATACAGTGAAATTAGTTTTAAAGACAGCCACTTAGACAAAACTCCTACACAGGTGGAGAAATATATTTTCAAGTGCTATTGGTCAGATTTTTGGCAGGAGAGTGATTAGATGTGGGCAGAACAGCAGTTTCCATCATTATTATGTGGCCTGCCTACAAACAGATTTTTGCATAACAAAAAAAGACCAGTCTACAGCCTAATGAATGCACTCATTAACTGTAATAATGCTAGCTACAGCTTGAAAGGGACTTCAGAGAAAAAAGAAATCAGCTCAACTGATTCCAAGACCTTGCTGTATTTTCAACGTGGAAAATAAGTGGAACAGTTTGCAAAAAGGAGTCTATTTTTGTTGTATCCATATGTCTCTTGGTATTTTATCTAATCTTAGAAATAGAGGTTTAGAATGAGTGCTGAATTTTCCAGGTGGTTTTCACAGGAATTCTAAAGCTGTGTTTGCCAGCTCACTGGTACTAACTCACAACGTTTTACTGATCATGATTTGTCCAGAGCCAAGAGCTGAAAGCTTTCTTTCATTATAGTGAATCACTTAGTGGACCAAACTAGTAGACATTTCTGCAGCTTTTTATGCTCTAAAGAACTGGTGTAAAAAGAGAGGGCATCAGGTAAGGTGGGGAGGAGCTTCTGCAGGAACACCACCTCCAGCTGGTGTTCTGCATGTCCACCAGATTGCATTTGTAGTTGGTTTGGCATTAGACCTCTCCCTGCTACCTTCTCCCACCCAGGACTGGCAGCAGCCTAGAGCAGACAACTCCACCATCCTAGTTAGTTAGTTAGTCAGTTACCAAAAAAACTTTTGTATCATAATAGTATATTCTTAATAATACTGGATAGCTCTTGATAGTATATACCTGATATCTTGACAGCCTATCAATGACAACCTTTTCTTTTAAAGTGAGCAGCTGACAAAAAATCTCCAATAGTCAAAAAAATCATATTTACAACTCACTGTTGCTTAATTTATTACTAGAATAAAATTAAAATGAGTTAATTGTCAAATATTCACAAAATAGTGACTGAAAAGGGTTGCAGTAGTTTTAGGGACTGTCACTTTGCACATGTACCTATTTGTTCTGCCCGTCTTGTATTATCCAACATACACTCCTGCTAAATTTTGAAGCATACTCTAGTTAATGGTCTTCAAATCAGAGGCTGTGTATTGCTTTCTAGAATTTGATTCTCAGAACAGCAAAGTTCCAACTCTGTCAGGATGCTGCATGGAATGAAGCAAAACCACAACAGGCGCTGGCATTGTTCAGGAGTACCTAAATCTGAAGTTATCCTTGAAGAGTATTGTGGTACTGAATGGAAAAATAGTCAATTATAATATTTATTTAATCTCTTTATCAGCATAGAATTTTCCACTTTGAAACTTTTTTAATCCAGATGTCCCTAAAAAGTGGCAGAATTTCCCTACTTTCTGGAAAGGCTTCTCAAGGATCTGAAAATATTCACTGAAATCAATATCGTAAACCCTATAACTGAGATTTAAGAGATGTCTTAAGCAGTACAAAAGGCTTGTAATATTTAAAAATTAAATCTGTGTCTATTTAGTGTGTAGGTATGTCAGCTTGTGCAAATCCTTTTGTAGTTGCTCAAATATGATATCTTATTGTTGGCTCATTGGTTTTGGAATTTCATTTCCCGTGACAAAGGTAATTTGGACCATGGAAGTCACAAGTCTTACATATAGGGCCAATATTATAGAATTGGTGCTATGGATATTCAAAACTGAGCAAGTGGCCTAAAACTGCCAGAACTTTGTTTACTTCAGACTGTCAACCAAAATGTCTAAATTAGGGAACGTAGAATTTCTTTTCTGTTTTAAAACCTCAAAGGATTAACTTAATTATACTGAGGTAGTGTTATTTGGGGATTAGATGTAAAAACCTTCCTTTCACTCAACAAAAGAGTTATAAACCAGTTTCATTTTCATTTAGGGTAATTTTGACCCAGTGCACACTCTTGCCTACCCTGTCTGCATCATTGGAATGAGCTATGTGTATAGCCTAACAGATCATTTAGCTTAAATAAATTTCTCTTTCTTATTGCTTCTCATAGCAACTACAGAGAGAGAAAAAATCCAATAATGAGAAAAAAATAACTGAGGCAAAACATTGTGAGAAGCTGCGTAAGCTGGGAAGGAAGGAGAGTCATTGTTTTAACTTTCTTTGAATATTTTGTCTAACCTGCTGGGTTTTACGAACTCATCATTCCCAGACATATGTCAAATCTCAACAAGTACTAATGCATAGTGGATGTCAGGAAATCAGGCAGCCTACTGCCATCCCTCCACCAAGGCAGAGACATTTATGTCAGATGGATGCTTGTCTGTCTTGCTGTCTGACACCCCTAAGAGTTTTCACTTCAAGCTATTCTAGTTCCTCATTCTCTTTACTGTGAGGAAAATTTCCTGGTGTCTGAGTCACTTATATTTCAGTTTAAGTCCTGAATGCTTATCTCAATATGATAAATAATTTGTCATCTTTTTACTGATGCTTTTGATGTACCTGAAGACAAATAACATGTCTTCTCTAGTATTGTGTTTGGTTATTTAGGCTATAAATTTTCAGCTAATTTTTTTCTAGATCATTTCACTTTTTGTTTCACCCTTCATCTCTGAAACTAATGACTAGATTTTTTAAATATTCATTCTATCCTGGGTACCTACTCCACTTTCACCAAATTTAGCATTTGTTTAGCATTTGTTTTGCCACGTTGTCCATCTGAGGCTTTGTTATCTCTACATCATTGTCTGTACAATACACACTTTGAGTAGGTTTTATATAATATTCCTAAACACCTTTTGCTCAAGAAGCTAAGCTGAAATACTTACTTGAATGAGAAACAGGTCTGTTGAATTAAGAAGCTCTCCTGCAAAAGAGTTGAGAAGGAGCATTATGTAATATGAAGTTGTCATTTCCATCTTTTTTAATAATTTAAAGGTATAAAATGGTATGTCTGTTTCAAATCTTCTTAGAGGTATAGCTAATCATAAAGTAATACTGTAAATTTTACAGCACCCTTCTGGATTAGATCTACAAAACTGCTTCTTTGAAAATTATAAAGAAATTAATTACAAGAAAACAGGCTTTTTTCTGTGAGACAACTCATAAAGCTCAGATACTGACAGTATGGCTTTAATTCTTTCAAATTTTACCCAGTTTTAAAAAAAAAATCCCACACTACAAAACTTATCACTCCCTGCATTCAAAAACTTGTCAGATATCATGAGGGTGGATAGAACTGCTCTAAAAACTTGCTAAAGAGCAAGATGGATTTTTTAAAGGAAAGGTTAAATCAGTCATAAATTTAAAACACCTTCCATGGCTCTTATCACAAAACAATCCATAACAGGCTTTAACTCTGTCCAGTAAACATTCCTGGTGGAAGTGGGGGCTGTTTGTCTTACTGTGACCCTGGAGTGCAATTTGGAACATTAACACCTGTGTTAATCCCTAAGCTGAAGGGTAAATTTTCCAAGTGTTATATACTTATATACTTAATATTAATAATATAAGTTATATACTTATATACTTAATACTCAAGCTGAACAGCAATGCTCATATTTCTCCTTTTGTGAATGTATATTTTATTCTTCTGTGCTGAGTAAACCAGCACATTTGACATCTGAAGAATGTTTAATGGTTCCTTCATTTTGATTCCAGATACTGGATATTATTTTCCCCTGGTGAAGCTGACATTGCAGCTGTGCTAGGAAGACACAGTCAAGAGTCCAAACTCTGCTGAAATAGTGTCTTGTGCAAGAGTCACTCTCTGAGGGATTTTCTTCTGTGTGAGGACAGCTGAATGCCCAGCATAAGAAACGTGCTGGGGACCAGGTGTCTGCAGCAGGATTCCTGCCTGCTCTGCAGTACAAAAGAAAAGTTTAAGACATGCAGTGAATGATCAAAAGAGAACAGATCCACACACATAAAGGTCACCTACATCACTTACAGTATGACTAATTTACTGAAGGGCTAGCTTCAAACGAATCATGAAGATTTAAAATAAGACAAGTTGAGCTTATTTTTTATCCTTCAATTATTCAACTTTTAGGATTTAAAGGTACTCTCTATAGTCAACGTCAGTGACTTTTTAGAGGGGGGAGAAATGCTAATCTGAGATTCTTCTCCAAGTCTCTGACTTTTGAAAAACTGAAATATCATGTTCATGGGAAAAGAGAAGACATCTGAAATGTTCTAATGAGATATGTATATTTTTAGGGTTGAGTGAAACTTCACAAATGCCAGTACTTCCAGGAAAATCCATTGCAAAAATGGGAAGAGGGAAAGTACCCTGAAATGCTTGTGACATTTTGTTTGAGTGGGGTTTTCAGTTGCTTCTGTCTCCTTAAGCTGAAAGGTTAATAGAAAGGGATTAAAATTCTGTGTGCAGTACAGTATCACACAACCCCATAAAGCTCCAGCCACAAGCAACAAAAAAATAGGAGCAACACCTGGATCTGCATAATGCTTTGCCCAGCTTCATTAGCCATGTCTGCAGGGAGGATTAATTGCTTCAGATGCAATGTCATGTTGTCTCTGTGCTGGTGTTTCTGCTTGGGCAGTGCCAGCCCATTCAACACTTGCTTCTGGCTCTTTGTGCTGCGCTCCATCACGAAGTATGGACATGGTCTGTTACACAGTCCTGCCCTTTGCACAGTGAGAGGTCCTGTCCTCAAAGTCACATCCTCTCAGGTAGGAGTAGTATCGACCCAGTGTCAGGGAAACACTGAACCCAAGGTTTTCTCTCGACAGCTCAATAAGGTTAATTGACGCAGAGATGCATTTATACACAGCAGATTTCAGGATCTGTGATTTTTAACATTGTTTCAATTACCTGATATGGAGGATGTGGAATAGATAATTTAGGTAGAAGGTGCCCATGTCAAGCAAATGTAAGTAAAACACTGAATTCTTCCTCTAGAAGAATTACCGGCGCTTCACAAGACTCCACTCAGAACCACAACCGCTAGTGTGTGTGCTCTTAGGCTCTGATTTCCAATGTTAAGGAAGCTCTTTTCCTATTCCTTTGCATGGCAAATGTTGTGTCCCTTTCCTTTTCCCCTGTAGTGACGGCTGGGCGGACAGGTATGACGTGACAGAAGGATACCAGAACGAAGCTGTTGGTGGGATAACAATCAAGCTGCAGTCTCCAGACGTGAAATGGTTTGATGATTACTACCTACAGCTTCGGCCAGAAACCAACCATCGGAATCCATGGTTTCAGGAATTTTGGCAGCACAGGTTCCAGTGCCGGTTGGAAGGGTTTCCCCAAGAGAATCCTAAATACAACAAGACCTGCACAAGTAAGTGAATTTATTGCTTCTGCTGTGTGAAACAACGTGAATGAAGGTCTGGTCTGATGCAGCATGGTCTGGTGAAATCATGAGTATGTTTGGAAGGAAAAGAATCTGTAACTGCAATGCTTGCGGTTTTCAAAATGGTAAAAAGCACAATTTTAAGTGTTCAGATTTCCAAAGAAACAGAGCTTCAGTACTTAACTGCTCTCTGTGTTTGAAAAACTTGCTGCCCTCTGTATTTGAAAAACCACCCCACCTCCATAGGCACATAAACACTTTCGAAAATACGCAAAACAAAATTCAATGTGCCTTTTCAGAAAAAGAGCTAATCATATTTCTAGTGATTTCTAATATTTCTAATCATATTTATTTGGCTTACAAAAGCAATGGGAGAGCTAATATACTAAAAGTTATCTGAAGCCCTTATGGCAATGATGATTATTTATGAACTTCATATAAAACACTCAGTGATTTGAAAGATGTCATTAGGTTTTCTTTCAGCCATGGGTGATTTCAGGATATGCCATTTTGAGGTGATTATTTTAATTCAATTGTACTAATTTTAGTAAAAAACTTCCTCAACATTTTGTCATTTCTGCACTACAGATAGATGTGGTACATTTTTCTGGGGTTTTGTTGGTGTTTTTTTATTATTTATTGCTTCTGTTAATTGCTCTTTATTTCATGAGATGCCAGGCAGTACTAGTGTTGTCTGAGCTGTGAACTGGCACCCACGTCTTGCATTCCAAAGGTCATGGGGACCTGTGGCACCAGTCAAATAACAAGAGACACAGCAGGAACCAAAGACTCAGTGCCTCAGCAAGTAGATCCCAGACTACCTGGAAAGGCTCCTTTGTTTGGGTTCAGAGTCTTTCCTTTGAGGCTGGGAGGACTGTTTCATAAGTCCTTTCTCATTCTCTGTAACTCTCTGGGCAAATTTTTACACTGTTTCTGACCCTTGAGATACCACTAATACAATGGGTATTCTGGCAGTGTTGAGGATAACGTGGTGCTGTGCTGGGCATTAGTCCAACCACAGCTCTAAACCCCAAGGGTTCTTCCCTCCTAAAAATGTGAATATATTCCACACACCCATCAGACCAAGACACGTCTTAAAGGATCAGAGCCTTGGATTTACACAACACAAACCCCTACCTAAATCCCATTCAATGATCTCAAAGTCTTTCTTTTGATTTGGACAAGGTCGCAGAGGAAGTTTGTGAGTGAGATGTAAATTGAATCTAGGAATCCCAAAATCTCAGTGTACACCTTCCACATTCAACTCACTTTCCCCTGTTATTTTTGTTCTGTTACCCTTCCAACACAGTTTGAGACAGGCTTTATTTGCACTATTGACAGGTACTGCATATTGAGCAGCAGACTTCATTGATTTCCCCATGATAATGTAGACCTGTTTCCTGAGATGTCAATGCAGTGGGCATAGCTGGAAGCAGGCTAATAAAGACCTGGTTTCCATCAGTGTGCCATGTAAAAAACATTTCAATTTGACTTTTGTTGGTTTCTTTTTTAACTTACCTTTTACTAACAATGTGAGAATCTAATTTACGTTTTATGTGAAAGATTGTGAACTATGAAATGGAAGTGCCTAAAGAGTCTTTTACACACCTAAAATAAAATTAACCAGCACAGAAAAATTATCATGGGGGTGCAGGGAGATGTTATTTTATACACAAGGTCACCAAGGTCTTCATGGATAGAAGACAACTTAATCATAAAGCTTGAATCGTTTGGTGTGAACAGCACTCATGGCTGGAAACTTTCCCACAAAGAACCACAGCTCAAACAGGTTCCTAAAACCTAGGAATGTCAAAGACATAAAAAAAGGTGCAAAAATCCAAATTTCTGATTTGCAAATCATGAATAGAGAACAAGGCTATTTTCCAAATAGATTGCTCTAATTTCCTTTTCTTGCAATATTCAGTTTTATTGTAATATTCAGTGCTGGACCATGATGCGTACAGTAAAAGAATTAAAACCACATTATAAAAGCTTTAATTCTTTCTTCTTGTTGTAGGGCAAAAAATGTTAATTGTAGTTGTAGAATTTCCTGTGGATTAACCAGCAAGAAATGTTGTCGTTATAATAACAAAAGACACTGACTCAAAGGCTGGGTTTTGCAGAATCTCTCTTTGCTACAAGTTTCTTCTTCTTTTATACACTGTTCTGATCCAAATGGATCGGATTGGTCACTTAATCAATACATTCTACTTGGTTGGCTGGCTAGCTTAACATCTTAGCACAAAGAGATAGAAAGTAAGAGAGAACAGCACCTGCAGGTTGTTTAGACTAGAAGTTATCATTGTTTGGGCTAGGACATTCAGAGTCTCACAAGCAGATTCTGAGAAAGTTGGTTTTCTCACTCTCTGACCAAGGTTGTGGGGACCACACAAGAAAGACATAAATATATTCACTGAGAATTGCAAGAGTGAGACATTTTGATGCTGTGACTTTAAGATCAAAATTACCATGAGTATTTGAAATTGGCATGGTTGTTGTTGTTTCTGCCTCATTTCCTATCACCCATGTGAATTTGAAAATTATGTCTTTCCAATTCCTATATTACTGTTTGTTTATTTTGAACACTCAAAGTTGTGAGTCCTAAATTCCCTCGGTTCAGACGTCACAATTTTAAAGATGATACTTGCCCTCAGTGGTCACAAACATTTCACAGACTGTCCAATGAGTTTCTAAATGATGAGAAATTAGTTTTCATTCTGATTTCACCTGGTAAGAAAACAGGACTATGTCCTTTAGTTTATCAAACTAAATACATGGTGTTCTCCAGAAACTGCATTAAAAAACAAACAAACAAACAAACAAACAAACACTAAAAAAAAATCAAGCTACAGGTGCTAGAATTACAATTACTGAGATTAAGTTTATTGAGAAATGCTGGAGCGAAACCAAAACCTATTTTTACATCAAAAGCCAAGAAATTCTTTACTTCTTGGAATAAAGATAAAGAAGATAAACATAGAGCTGAGGTTAATAGACAAAGTCATTATTAAATCGTCTATATAAAAGGCAGTAACCATTATATTAGTGGGAAACAAAATTAATTGTTCTCTGTAATCCAGTTGTGTTGTCACAAAAACATAAATAATGGTTAAGAGTATAATCAAGTTTATTCAATAAGAAAATAAACACAGGAAGATATGGCTGAAATCTAAGTAATAATTGACTTCACCTATGTACCAGGTATGAATTTAGCTGTTAAAATCTCTACTTTTGCTTTCTTGAACAGATAAAGTAGAATATTAGGCTAGTAGAATATTAGGCTACATTTATCCCTGTGACAGAAAATACATGAAGCCATAAAGCATCATAACCATCTCCAGTGACTTGTGAGTATTTTTTTCACTTTTTAACATAAGCTGTTCTTAGACAGTTTCAGGGCAGGTATTATTATTATTATTATTAAGGAATATATGATTCAGTAAGAGATATATAATAAAATTATGAAATCAGACGAACAAAGAGAATCCAAAAAACAATAAAGTTTCTTTTTCTCCATTCATTTTTATTAAGCAATAAAAAGTTTCCATTCCTTCAAACACACTTAGTGCACACTGAAATGAAAAATTTCAGCATCCAGCTAATTTTTAATTTGCCGATTAGAACATACTTGCTTAATCCAAATGGGTGTCACTACTGTCATTGCTAAAAGCATTGATTTTCTGCCAAGTTGGAGCACTACAGAAAGTGAGAAGTTCACAGACTTATTTGACTTGATTTTCAGTATAATCAGTTCCATGACACAGGAGAGCTGCTACAAGCCACCTCTGAAGAACGAGAGTCAGAACAAAGAATTTAAAATGCATATGTAAAAGGAGACACTCCAAACACTAACAATTTTACAAGATTGGGGTTGGTTTCACCTCTGGTATCAGTCAGAGATTTTTTTGATATCTAAGACCATAATTCAAAGAAGTTCATAAATAGTGTACAAGCTGATCCAGATGAGTAACTCCACTCAATAGCCAGCTTCAGGTCTCAAAAGGCTAATCTAATCCCTTGGTATTGATTGCCTTTAGACCTTTGAAGATGAGACATTTATGTGATTGCTTTCTTTCAGACAGAGTTGCCACCAGACCTCTAATTCCCAGTACCTTTTCATCATGGTGAGGGTGTTTCAAGAAATGCATCTTAGCACCAAGCAGAAACAAAACCCAACATAAGTTAATTATGTGGTGAAGCTCTGGCTCAATGGACAGTACTGGAAAAAGACAAGTCCTCAAAGTCACCAGGGGCAGAAGCATATTTATTACATTTACCAGTCTGTTAAATTATTTATTTTGCCTGCACTGTTAAGTGATACTATTTTTCTAACACTGTGCAAGAACTGGAGGCATGGATGGAACAACATTATTTATGTTGCTTCTCAAACACAGCAATACCAGAATACACATCCCAAGTATCTGTGATCTAAGTCATAGACAATAAAGAGTAAATAAATAGAGGCTGATGCTGCTGAAGCAGTGCAATATCTTACCTTGATTGGCAGAGGTTACAAACTTAAGAAAAAAATAGCAGTTTTATGAAAAGAAACAGTGGGTACAAGAATCTGGAGGGAGGTGATAGGTCACTTGTGCAGGTACTTACAGCAGGGTCCTGACGTTAAATACTGTGGTTCAGAGCAGTGGAGAAGAAAACAAAGGGAAATTATGGGGGCTGGGTCATCACAGAAAAAGGTCAGCCACAAACCAGACATAGAGGGCACTGAAAGTGAGGAAAGCAGCTTGTGTCTGATATGGCTGGGAGCAAGGACCCAGCGACAGGGCTTACAGGGAAGAAGAACACACTGGGATGTACAGTGTCCTGGTTACAGCTCCCAGGAAAAGGAGATTTGCAGCAGCATTCTGAATGCATCTTAGAAGGATGCAAAAGATCCCAAATTCCATTCATGATTCGACCATGTGGCTTCTCTGAGATAAAAGTGCTTTTTCCAAGGGTGTAAAAATTCTCATAAAAGAAGGATGACCAATATATCTCCAAGCAGTTTAGGAGAGGATTAAGAATGAATGAGTTTATTTGCAGAAAGGGAGATTAGGGAAATTTGGGATAAATACAAGAAAAGTTTTGCAGCTTAAGGTACAAATGTGCACATAAAATGAAAGTGCAAAAAATACCTACCTGTTTGCTGAATCTCATCCAGTTCCAGCTATTTTTAATGAGTACAAAAGGACACACAGAAAGTTCATGGTTTCAGATGAACAGAAATTTGGTTTAACAAACGTCCCTTTTGGCTTTCCAGATAGAATGAAGGAATAAAACATGACTGTTGAGTCTTTTGCACTGCAATATGCAAATCTGTTGATTAAATGTAGGCTCTAATGCCAACATTGGTTTAATCAGAACTCAGCCAAAAAAACATAAGTGCTGTCAGAATGGAAAGGTATTTTCCATATTTCAAGAAATGTGTCACATTTAAATACCATATTCCTCAGACTTAACATTCCTATACTTTTATTTTTAGGTTGCAAATGAAAGCAGAAAAAAGTTAAAATTAATTTCTGTTTTTTAAACAGTGAATTAGAAAGCATTTTAATTCTCCTGAATAAATCCTCGTGTCATTCAGTTTGATACTCATGCTTGGGCACTGGCAAGCTGAATTATGGTCCAGCCCTCATTTTTATGCCCCACATTTCAGACCTGGAATTCAAACACAGTTATTACTACTTTTACAGTGATGCTGGGTCAGATCCAGAAATTTCCAAAGGCAAATCAGCTGTAAGGCATAAATCCAGATCTGAATTTTCTAGCAGCCTGACATAACCTGAGCCAGAAGCCCACACAAACATGTTACTATTTTTTTGGTTCAGAGAAAGAAGCAGCGTGACACTAAAACTGCTATATGCTCTGGTTTATATTTTTGATATTAATTGATCCTGAATTTAACACATCTGTAACTCAAACACTTTAATAGCTTGAATATTCTCATTATTGTTACAGAATTCATCAAACTCCTCCAAAATCTGACTACAAAGCTACATTTGTTTTTCCTTCCCTTTATGTTTCCCATTTTCTTCCTTCAATATATTAGATGTATGTGATGATACACCTAATATGACTTTCTTCTTTATATTACAATTCCTTTTCCAACTGCCTTTCTGAACCTTGGAAACTATCTGGACCACATCTCTCTAGCCTTAAAAATTAACTTAAATTTATTCAGATCAAATACATTTCATATTGGATTAGCTCCTGCCATTCTTTTCCCTCAGCAGTTCAACTTCCTATATAGATTGAAATACTTCATATAAGCACGTTTGCAAGTACAGAGCATTTTATGACTCCATTTAATGTATTTTTCCACCTGTAGCAGTTGAGCTTTGTTGCAATTTGTGACCAAAGAAACTGAATTCTGTAGAGAAAGAAAATTATATGGAGAAATAAGTATCTATTTATTGTCCTAGGACTACCTGTTGCTGTCAGTCTTTTTTGCTGATTATATAGAACTTGACAAGAGAAGCCAGACTGCCACTGTTTTGTGGGCACTCAGGGATGAAGGTCCAGCTCTCATCAGATCTGTGGGTGTTCTGAGAATGCCATGGCTGTGCAGATTTAAATAGATGTAAAACATCAAAGTTAAATAAGTACTCTGAAAAAACCTTTTGAAAGTAATCTCTGGATTTCAATACATTGAATTTGGTCACTCAGTCTGTTTTGGTCCCACTCAACATGTAAAATGTAACACTGCTGATACTGGCTTTCAGTTAAGAAGAGAGTTAGAACTGGTCAAAAGCATTGGGTGAGGGAATTACACTGGAAGATACTTCCTTGTCTAGTTTCAGAAATGTTCCATAGCAGCATTAAGATGGGTCATTTTTGTTTTCTTACCTCAGTAATGATGAAAAGCTTTGTTTCAAGCTTTTAATTTACCTTCACATTGTTTCAGTTTTATGCTATGTGTTTTGCCTCAGCATCAAAATGACATTTCCCAGAGCAAAGGGATATTTGAACTGTATGAAATTTCCCACAGAGCAAAAAATACCTCTTTTCTTCAGTCCAACAGCCTGTAATAAATTAAAATAGGAAAACAAATGAAAAAATAAATAAACTACTGCAATCGATTTTTTAGTAGAAAAATACACCCAGAACCTTACAAACAACACAGAACTGAAAGTTCTGGCCAATGTGATAATTCCACATTGCTTTGCTAGAAAGCTCTGATAACAGACTTTGAAAAAGGTTCCAAAGTCAGTCTTTTCCTGTACCTTTGAACAAGGACAATTTAACTAGATATGAACAACAGAGTTCTTGTGTACAGCCTTTCCTCTGTTTTATAAGATACCACACACTTCTTCAGTGGAGAGACATGCGTGTTTCTGGGAGGACTGACTTGGTGGCACATCATCCAGAGCATACAGATCCAGGGAAAGTCACATGTGTTCCCAAGGAGCACAACAGGGACAACATGGACCTGCTGACAGAGCTAAGAAGCCACACACTATATTCTGCAGAAGACAGACACTGCCACGGTTTTGTTGGAAAGATTAGCCTCTTGTCCTGATTTTTTTCTAAGAAATCCACTAAGGCAAAGGAAAGAAAAGATAGGAAAACACTTCGTTTGATGGACTTCAAGTATGGTGAACAGAATGTGAATGTGGGACATATTTGCCAGCAAAACTAGAGCTCATTTCTGTCGGCCTCTTGTCCCTCAAAACAAAACTTAGCACAAAGTAACATTGAAGTTTTTAATGCTATATTTATGGAAATTGTATAGAAACTAAATTGTGATATAATCATGGGGAAACATTATGAAATAATTGGAGGCTGTAGGATATGCCTGTGGTTTCCATTGTAATGTCTCATGACTTTGTAATAAACAATCATTTGATCACTGAGAACTTTTAAAATAATAATAATAAAGCACTAACAATTTCCCTTCATTTCAGTGATAAACTCATTGCAGAGCAAACAAATTGAAAAAAAAAATTCTTCCGTATTGTGTGCTGTATTTTGTTTTCCTATTTCCCCTCAGGGAATGAAATAAGGGGGTTGAGGGATTGCCCAGAATGTGAAGTATCTTCACTCTTTATTAATTCTTTAAAATGCAAAGCATTGTCATGTTTGGAAAAGTTAGAAAGCAGAAAAAGCATATTGAGCCACTATAATTTTGCACTCTTTAACATCCTTGCTTGATGAGTTTTGCAGTATCACAAGCTGGCAAGCAGAAAAAATTGTATTTCATCTTCCTTGAGGGTAAAAACCTGGAAAAAAAAAGAGGAATGACAAGTTTTATGTCAAAAATCTGTAAAATAATGAAAACTATTGAAGAATGCTTATTTTAATGCTCAGTACTAGAAATAATAGACAAATTTCTGAATTTGCTGCAAAGATGTGGGTTTGGTTTGGCTTGTTTTTCCATATATGGAAGGAGGGGGTCAATCTTGGAAGAACTATTTTATTAGTCTCACTGGTAGCCAGGATCACCAGTTCTGGGAGATGCTGGAGTAGCTCTGGAGCGTGGGAAGCAGTCCAGAGCTGGCTCACTGTGCACAGGGACTAACAGCATCCGTAAGTGCTTTCTTGGATCACTGCCCACAAGTACACTAATTGTTTCTAAATACATCCAAGAAATGAACCGTTGCTAGCTGGAATCCCTTTCTTTGGGAAAGAACATGTTTCTTTCTCATCATCTACATATTTGTGTGCTTTGGAGACCTGACAACAGAAAAAAACCAATCTGGATGAGGAGTCTAGTGCTGGGCCATGGTTTGGATTGGAAAGGAAAGGACCATAAAGACCAAGTAGTTTTAGTCCCCCTGCCATGGGCAGGGACATTTTCCACAAGACCAAAGCCCCATCGAACCTGGCTTGAACACTTCCAGGGACGGAGCACTCACAGCTAACCTGGGCAACTTGTTCCAGCGATTTGCCCCCTTCAATTCTTCCTCTAAACCTGACCTCTTTCCGTTTAAAGCCATTCCCCTTTGTCCTGTCATTATGTGCCCTTTTGAAAACTTCAGCATAGATTCATAGATTGGTTGATATGCTCCAAACACTGTCATCCCCATTAAATTTATCCATGCCACCTTTCCATGTCATGATCACCTTGTGTCAGGCAAGGTTCTTGACTGAAGACTGCACTCTTGCATGAGTAATAAGGGTAAGAATATGTGCTAGAGTTCCAGTAAGAGCAATATGCAAAAACTCTTAATTGAACAGCGTGTTTAAGGCTACCTAAATCATAATTGTTGCAGAGATAGATTTAAAATAATTTTACTTTTTTTTTGTTGTTATTGTTGAGTGAGAGACTACCTTTTAGCCTGTGTATTCAGCCTTCCCTTAAAACCACTGCTAGGGTTACTGCTAGGGTTACTGGTAAGTAAAGGTTACTTATACACTTCAAGTCTGACATGCCAAAATACTTGAGTTATATGGGTTGAAAATAACTTTCAGACTTGGTTTTGATCGTGGTTTTTTTTTTAATGCTGGCATTTAGTAAGGCTTTATTACAATATACTAAAGACAGAAAAAAAAATTATTTTGTCTTAGTTTTTGTGATTTTCTCTTAAATGCAGAATCTTGTGGTACTATAAACTTACCTTGGCAGGTTGGATTTGCTCCTATATAGCCAAGTGAGGCAATTAATATCTCAAGTGAACGTGTTCTCCAGCTGCAGGAAGTATATTAAAATTCTCACAACAGCTAAATCCCTCACAACTCCATTGACAATTGCCAGCAGCTTCTAGGAAGAGCTAAGCAGCCTCATTAGGTGAATGGAATGAGGTTCAGTCTTTAAAGAAAATCAGAATAATTTCATAAAATTGAAGCACAAAGCCCAGTGGAGGGTAAGAATTTAGAAGTAAGTTATTAGATTTTTAAGCAATCATATGCAATAAAGCAGCTGAAATATTGTTTTATGATAAATAATATTGCCAATGCAAATCTGATTCATTCTAATGGCTACTATAATTAACTGCACAGTGTGTAAGGTGCTAATTTTGTGGGTGAATAATTGGTTAAAACAAGTTTTATATGTTGCAGTGTAATATGCTTGTTCAATTTTCCACTTAATTTCAATTAATATGGGTTTTACGTGTACTCCACTGTTGCAGTTTTTATGCCTATTATTTTTAATTAGAAAAAAGCAATACCTTGCCAGAACAGAACAAATGAGGGTGTGTTTTCTCAAGTTTTTTTTTTTCATTAAGATACTTCAAGTTCATATTGTTTAGCCTTCCAAAATCTTAATAATCACTGTTCCTGAGGTTGATTGGAAATGGTGGTGCCAGCTTCCACATAAAACAGAGAGGAAAAAAGGAATCTTTCAGTTCTCTCGTGCACTTTCTGACCTTTATACAGTGTTTTTCAGTTCAAACTATGTGGTTTACTACCCTTCCTAATGTTTCCTGTGTTGCAATAGATTTTAGTGATTAGAACTGTGAAGTGATGTTCTTGTTCACCGCTGAAAAGATGTGCTTGTATGTAGTCATACCTGTTTTATGGCAGAATTGATCACCAGCTGGAGATTCTTACCCTTTTCCACTAAAGGTGACTACACATCAGAATGGGTTCTTGTCTTGTGATGGATATTGTTAAACTAGATGAGTGCCACCCTGAGAGTCATATATTAGTCTTCATTTCTTTGAAGAAAAAAATTGTCTGTGCCTCAATCTTCTCATGGCATAAAATACTTCTCTGATTGTGCTGCTTCTGCAGCTCGGAAGGGCAGGAGTGAGCACCCTCCCTGCCCCTCACTAATGCCTCTGTGGTAGGCAGACTCTCATGGAGTGCACAGGTCATTGGCATTCCCTTTACTCTGGGCTGCCCACACAAGGGACTCCCTAGCTCCTAGGGTTGCTGCTTGGTCAGTAAAAGGAGAGCAAATGTTCTAATAGAGCTCTTTGTTTGTCCTGCCTCCAGGGACAAATCTTTCTAGGTGTCAGATAAATATCCAGCTCCACTGATGCAGTTGTTTTATCTCTAACTCTTCTCACTTCCCCAGTATTAAAGATCCTGTGGCCAGAGTGCAGCTGGAAAGAAAAACTCCAACCTACCCTTCCTTAGTTTGCCTGGTGCTGTCAACAGAGGAAAACTGTGTTAGTAATAGCAGTGTGTTACAAAAAAATAAAGGTCTTCAAGGTGCTGCCGAATTAATTTTTTTCTGTGCATTTTACAGAAGCATAAATCAAGAATAGAAATGCAAGCATCATATTTTGAAAGCCAAAAAAAAATAAGATTCACAAATTCTAGCTAAACAGAGTCATTGCCTAACTCACACTATCAAACCCTTCACAGATATTTTAATGTATTTGTCTGTATTGCATTATTATCATCACTTCATAAAGAGAGAGGAGCAAGAGATTTAGAAGTAGGAGAATTATTGGGGGACTTTTGGTACAGTAAAGAGGTGGTGCCTAGGTCAGTCTGTTTGCACAGGATTAGCTCCCTGTCTCTGAAACAAAACTGTTTTCGTAGAATTGCAGAATGGCTTGGATTGGAAGAGACTTTAAAGATAATGTAGTTCCAATTCCTCTGCCACGAGCAAGAACACCTTCCACCAAACCAGGTTTCTCAGAGCCCCCACTCAACCTGGCCTTGAACACTGCCATGGATGGGACATTGACAGCTTCTCTGGGCAACGGGGCTCACTGATTTTCCAGAAGTGGAACTTTTTTATAAGGTTTCCAGAGAATAAACCTCTTATTAGCTTTTACACTTCAACTAATATTTCTGAAGGTTTGAAGAGATTTCTGCAGGTGGAGAGAAGTTTCTGGGTTTCCTAAAATATTATGTTATAATGTCCATGGCACATGCTTTAAAAGTACACATGAAAGAGCAGCACTCCAAAACCAACATATGTGCGGTGAGCTGATGAGCTGCAGAGAGAAATGTATCATCTGGATAACACAATATTTAAAGAAAAACACTACTTTCATTTCTTCATTTTTATTCTAACATGGTGTGTGTACCAATAAAAACATCTTCTGTGAGCTGCTTAAGACATTTAAAATACTTTTTTCACTGTTAATAATTAAGCCACTAGCAGATGTCTGAAGATCTGGCTGTATCCCTGCCCTATTCACTAAACCCTCTGCTTGTTCCCCGACAGGCCAGATGACTCTGAGGACACAGCATGTTCAGGACTCCAAGATGGGCTTTGTAATCAATGCAATATACTCCATGGCCTATGGGCTCCACAACATGCAGTTGTCCTTGTGCCCAGGCTACGTGGGCCTCTGTGATGCCATGAAGCCCATAGATGGTCGGAAACTCCTGGAATCCCTTATGAAGACTAACTTTACCGGGGTCTCCGGGGACATGATCTTGTTTGATGAGAATGGTGACTCACCAGGAAGGTAAGATTGACATTTGTCAAACTTTTAATAGCAGAGATGCTAACAATACGCAGTAGACATGTGAAGACTTGACAGCAGAGCTAAGATCTCATACTCCTAGTTTTACATTTCCTGATTCCTGTGCTTATTTTGCAAAAATTGATATTTTTTTTAATGTGCATTTTTATGGCATTTCAAGTTAAAGATGTGGACTTTCAGGAGTAAAAGCTTCATGCATTAATTTGAATTTTCATCTGTACCATTTAAAAGTATTGTTATTGAAAACAAACTATCAGGCCTTTATGTTTGTAGACCATGATGTCCACCACAGCATATTTCTCTCTTTATGTGGATATTTAAGTGTATGGGTTTGGTTGACCTATAAACGATCACAGCAGACTTAGTTCTTTTATTAAGAAAGCTAAAACAATATCAGAAATATTGTACTGATGCATCTGGGGTATTTTTAATCAGAATTATTAAAAACCTGCTTACATATTTCCAAATGAAATCTTTCCACTTGCATAACACACTAAGCTATCAATCCATACTTTGCTGCTCTAAGACAAATTGAATTCAAACAAAGCTTATTTTGCTGGCAACGTGAATAAATATGTATACATACGTCTATGAAATATAAGACAAGTTTTTCTATGACACATGGATCCATAGAAATGCACACTGAAAACAGTCTTGAGGAGGGGATTTTTCTGGGTTTCTGCCTACTGAATTTTCAGAGGATGAACAGCAAGTATGACAGTATTGAAAGTATATTTATGCCCTATATTTTGATGTATTTTCTCTCTCATGCACTGCTTTTGCTCCAGTACTGTTTGAGATAACCCATTATGTCCACATTATTAGAAGGTTTTAAACATCTTTGCTATGGTGACATATAAACAGATGATTAGAAGGAAAAATTTTATCGCATATATTTGTTTAAATTTTGCCTCCTCCCACTAATGTGAACAGAAAGGAAATCATCAACTTCCTAGTAGAAATGGGTTGGAAAATTTAAATTCATTGGTCAAAATATTTTGACATTTCCAAAAATTTCTGCGATTGCAAACCTGATTTTTTTCTTCGTTCTATTTGCAAACCTGTAAATTCAGCATTCTCCCCAAAAGCAAGCAGGACAGCCACCTACACAGCAGCCTGCGTCTGTTTCAGGAGACACAAATATTCAAATTCTTCAGACTCAAACTCCAAGGAAGGGCACTATGAGCTAGTAGGAGAACTCAGGCACAAACTGGCATAAACCTAGGAAAATTTTAGATGGAAATTTGTTTTCAGAGCTTTTTTAGCATGAGCAAGGCTGTCTTCTGCTAAATGTTTCTATTTTTACAAATAGCTGAAATTTGAAGAAAGGTGTTAAGTCCGAATTTTTCTGGGCAACTTCTTTTTAAAAGACATCTCAGACTTCTTTAAAAGGATTTCTTTTTGATTTTAAAGGTGCTCAGGTGCAATGGACTGCATCCTACCCTATTCCAATAGGTTTCTTGTATAAAAATTATTGTGATTAATGAGTGATGTGTGGCCTACTAAAAACAAACGTGATTTGAAAACAGCAATAACAATATCTAAATATTGCAAAGAGATATTTTGCTTTACCTTTTCCTCATGTTTGCATTCTTAACAAGAATAATTTAACACCATTTGTTGCAAGGAATTTAATTTAATATCCTGGATATTTTTAAATTCTAAGAAAGATAATGAAGAAATTATATTATGTGCAGTCATTTGCTCAGTCACAATTGGACGTAAGTATTTCCCTGAAGAGCATGGGCACATCATGTGGAATGTGTACCTCAGGACAGCCCAACTTTAAGAAAGTCCACTCCCTGGATTTGTGTGATATTTGTATCAAACTAATGAACTGTGTGTGGTTACAAAGTGGTACCAGACTTTGTTTTCTTTTGAATCATAGTTATTTGTCCCCTCTTGTCCAACAACAGTCATATCATTAAATCCAGTCTATGTGCTCAAGTCAGACAACATTGAGTCCAAATGTACTCTTCCATGACTAAGAAGATTTTATAAGAAGTCCCATTCCTAACTTCCAGATTTTGAGTAGTGTATAGTATTTTAAGCACTGTCAAACACTATTTGCAAGAACTTGAAGATGGTGCAGTCATACTGGAACAACTCATCTGCTCTGTTCTTTCACACTGATAACTCCATCTTCACTTTATAAAAAAGGAATTTAGATCCTCACAGCTGTACCATGGTGGTGGTGGTGTTAAGCAGGAAATCAGAACATAAAAAGCCTTTCTGACCTAGATAGCTCAGGATTTCAATGTATAGCAAAAGCATTTTGATATTACACAACAGATGATTAATCCCACAAGATGCTTTGAATCCTGACCCTATTTCAAAGTCCTTTATGTGGATGTTGAGTTTTAAGCAGGCAGTCTAGTGTAGGGCCTGTTTTATGTGAGTCAGAAGAAGTGGGAAAAGAAAAAGAGTATGGAAGCCATGATTCCTCAGGAAGATAACAATTATCTGTAAATACTATCAAAACTAAAGAAGAAATTGAGGAGGGAAGAACAGGCAAGAACAAACAAGATGCTGATGTTTTGAAGGTGCTACCAGTAGAATATGTATTCCTAGCAAATTCATGGCACTTCTGTTTTGAAACAAGTATTTTGCACAGTGATTAGAGCACTGCTGGAAATGTGCTATTGTACCATCTGGTCTCTCCTATACTAAAGTGACAAACTGTCCCTGTATTATCTCAAGAAACCTCCAGGGAACCAGTGACTCATGAACCTCCACTACAGCAATGCATTTACTGAATCTGGCTGTTTCTACCCATCCATCAATGCTGAAGAGAAAAGAGAAGAGAGACAAGACTTATTGAGGCAATAATGCATTAAATTTGTTAGGTTCCTTTCCAGTATTCCCCCTGTGATATATGCATGGAACTACTACTGGGTAGATCACTGGTTTAGGTTCTGTGGCCTGTCAAACGCTGGCAGTACTTTTGTTTGTCTATCCATGAAACCCTAAACTGAAAGCTTTAACAAAGTTATACTTACAGGTTTGTTGCAGTGTCTGACAATGTTGAATAATGGCTCTACTGTGGCTTCTGTGCTAACTTTTGGTTAGTCTGTTTAATCCTCAACAAACTGTTACTATGGCTGTGAACCTCAGAGAAAAGTTAGTTTATAACCATGCATACAAATCTGTTTCTTTGGGTTTGTGCTTGTCTTATCTGGATTCAATTATTTTTTGTCAGTCTGGCATTCATATCTCCAGCTTGGAGGAGATCATTGTTGAAGCCGTGGACGCTTCCTTCTTTATACAATATGGAAAGTAAAATATTTCAAAATCAAGGAGTATAACAAGTTCTACATTCTATGTGTGCTTATTTCTTCTTCTTTGTAAAGATTCAGGAATAATATAATGTGTGTAATATCACATTTTCTGTTCAGTCAGACTCTACTTTCATTTCCTTTTAGAGGCTGCTTGCAGTCCTGATCCTGCCCTGGGTGTGATTTTGGCATTGAATCCCTGCTGTAATATAGTTTCCCCACTGTGACAGAATTTTTCACTATGCAAAGCATCTTGAGAACTATGGATGGACAATATTATAAAATAGTTTTCCTGTAATTTTTTTTTTACGTCAGCATGGGAAAAATACTGATGTTAGATATAGTATGGCTCCTGCTTGTCAGTCTTAAAAGTGTTTCCTCAAAAGTTAAGAGAGATATCTGTGTATCTGTCACGGTTTAACCCCTGCAAGAAGCCCAGTACCTTGCAGCTGCTTGCTCAGTCCTGCATCAAAAGAATCAGGGAGAGAACTGAAAGAGCAAGAGCTAGAAAACTCATGGGTTGAGATAAAGACAGTTTAACAAGAAAAGAAAAAGCTATGCACACAAGCAAAGCAAACCAAGGAATTCTTTCATTTCTTCCTAGGTAGGTAGATAGGTGTTCAGCCATCTCCAAGAGAACAGGACCCCATCATGCATAATGGTGACTTGGGAAGACAGATGCCATAGCTTCAAACATCCCCTCCTTCCTCCTTCTTTCCCCTACTCTATATACTGAGCATGATGTCACATGGTCTGGAATACTCCTTGGGTCACTTGGGGTCAGCTGAGTCTCCTCTCAACTTCCCATTCATTCCCAACCTCCTTGCCAATGTGACAGTGCAAAAAGGCCTTGGTCCTGTGTAAATACTGCTCAGAAATAACAAAAACATCTCTATATTATAAACTGTTTTCAGCACAAATCCAAAACACAAACCTATACCAGATACTGTGAAGAAAATTAACTCTACTCCAACTAAACCCGGCATGGTATCTTACTTAAGAGATTGTTTGATTTAATGAGCAGGTTATTTTCCTCATTTGTACTCCTCATTGAACTTTATAAATTTCACTCTTACAATACCACTCTTAATGCAACCCTGTCTCTATGCTTTGCCTTCAGGACTAATTTGGTGCCTACTGACAGGCAAAAGATGTGTCCGTGTTTATGAACGAGGCAGCTTTTCTAAAGCCAAGATTGTCTTATGATACTGGGTCTATATTGTTTTCTTGTTTTCCATCAGTGAATTTCATATTGCTTAGACATATTAATTCCAAATCCACTAAAGAGGAAGCAAAGAAAAGCATAGCATAATTTCTTCAAGGGTTGCCCAACTTTTCAAGCATGCCTTATAAAAAAGTGCTAACAGGCCTGTATGGCAGAAAGGTGGGATGGTGTTCAGCTGTAGGAGGAAGTGAATCCTACGTGGCTCCACAGACTTTCTGCAATACTCTGTGGGAACTGAAGAGAAAGTAAGAGGAAGAGGAATATGAAACTGAAAACTCTGATGAGCTCTATCTTTGACCCAAAATCAGGCCAGGACTGAGTCACGAGTACCTTCTCTCTTCTACACCATACTGTACAAGGAATTAAATGTGTTTCAATCACCAAGGAATTAAATCACAAAAATGATTGTATGCTGGGAAAGACCAGCATTTACTGATGCAATGTTGGAATGTTGGAGATTCCTGGACTCTGTGCCTTAAGAGTGATGCCTGATTCCTTTCTGGGTACCACGCCAAATTTCATCTTGCAGTCTTACAGCACAGCACTTTTCCTCTGATCATACAGAGTTTGCTTCTACCTCACTTTGGGAGTTTATCTAACCTCCTTCCCTCAGGAGGAGAAGAAGTACCTGCTGACAGTGAGGAGCATACAGTGCTATGAATTGGCATTATAGATTTAGATTACCCAACATCTGCTGTAGAGGGAACTGGAGCTCCATATGTAATTGACTTCCAGGGCTGGAAGTTGCACAGATTTAATTCTGTTTGACTCATTTCACTGTTTTCTTTAAACAAATAGTCATTCTCAGAAATACAGTCACTTAACCCCAGAGTGTTCAGGGAACTTTTTATAGTGATAGAAAAAAACACCCAAAAAACCCCAAGCAGTAAACCCAAAACAAATTTGATAAAAAGCAAACAAAGAAAATACCCCAACCTTCCAACTTAACATACAAAGGAAAAGCAAGATTATGATATCACAGAAGCTATTGTGAGATACTCAAGGGTATCCTACTCATAACTCTCTAAATTTTTTCTTCTTCATTTCAACATGCTTGATTTTCTACTGTATGATATTCCTTTAATTTGAAATATTTCATGATGTTCTCCTCACTCAGTTATGCCTCTCCTTTTTGTTTCCAAAGATATGAAATCATGAATTTTAAACAAATGGGGAAGGATTACTTTGATTATATCAATGTTGGCAGCTGGGACAATGGTGAGCTGAAAATGGACGATGATGAAATATGGTCAGAGAAAAGTAATATCATCAGATCTGTGTGCAGTGAACCCTGTGAAAAAGGCCAGATAAAGGTAAATATTTTCTTAATTTACTTCAGTCTTGCAGTATGCACAGCCTTGAAATTTGAAAGCAAGTTTTTTCTTGACTTCTACATGGAGATAGCATCCCACACTTTCATTAAAATATACATACTTATGTGTTTAGTTCTTACTCATATCATAATCATCTCACTATTTTAATAAGCTGCCATTTTCTTGACTCCTATATCTCTGGAATGCTGACTTTTTTAAAATTTATATTCTGAATGCTTTCAAACAGGTATTGTTTGGAGGCTATTTGGTGCATATTTTTACAGCATCTGATTCAGTGGAGTACAAATCCCTGACTGGGGTTTGTCAGTACAATTGCAGATAAATTATAAATAATAATTGCTACTATTTCAGTGCTAGACATAGTCACCCAGACTGGAATGTTATTAATCAGATCTTAAGTCTGTGGTATCATCAGAGAACATCAACTACTACCACTACTTTGAACTTCAGGAAATATAGGTAACATATTTTTTAATCATACCTGTTTTACTGCTTCTTTGTTTCCCAGGTTTTTTGTGTTTCCTTCCTCTCTTTCCATGCTGCAGTAAGCAAGGAGTGTAGATGCATCTGTCATTTATTAATTATATGCTATTTTCCTTCAGAATACCATGATGCTTCCTGCAGAACAGTTAAAATACTGCAAGTCCTTAGCTTACTTTGCAGTTATTTATATAAAAGCCAGTGGAATGAGGAGATGGGCATGTTCAACCATAAAAAAAATCAGGTGTGATTTCTGACAAGTCTCACTGGAAGCTCAATTTTCTCATGTGTTAAAACAGCATGACTGAAAATTGGGAAGCAGCTGCAGAGAGGGGTAGTGGGATCATGGCCAATCTCTGCACCACAAAGTGAATCTCTTTAGTCTGAGTTTTAGGGCACGGTCACCCTGTTAAATTCACTAATTAGTCTTTGGCAGAGTCATTTAAGTGAGTTTCATCAGACTGATTGTATTTGTCTCCAGTGTAAATATAAGGAATGATGTCAGACTTATGAATAATATGCTATTCCAGATGAGGAGTCATCTTACCCTTGTGTAGGTTTTGAAAATGGTTAAGATCAAACTTGGCACAGAGCGACTTTTTTCTCTTCATGGAGGGTAAAAGACAGCCAGACAGGACAGCTGGAGAGCACACCTTCTGCAGACACACAATTGCAGGTGGCACGAGTTACTCCTACAGTCACTAAATCTGGGTCTGTTAGCCTGCTCCAGGCACTGCCACACACAGGGAGGACAGAGGTGGACAAGCAGCTAACATCTTCAGAGCTGCATGGCTCTGAGCTCCCTCATGATCTGCTGTCACAACGCAGGTGAAGGGAAGTACTTTGTGATTTTCATTAACACAGTCACCTTCCACCTTCTGCCCATGCTCCCCAGGATTCTCTCAAGAGGATCTTTCACTACGAAGCCAAGTCATCACACACTTAGATATACGCCTGAAGTCTGAAATGTTCTGTTTGCTCCTCATTTGGTTACTGATCATAAGCCTCAAAGTTTACCTGACAGTCTTTATCTTCATGGTCTTCACAGATGATGGTGGGACCTTGACCCTACCAAGCCCTGTGGTGGTTTTCCTGCAAACTTCTGTGTGGCTGAGTTATTAAGGAGGAATTTGAAACGTTGAATGTAATGCTATCCAACATTCAGCTAGAGTTTGTGAATCCATCCACAGGGTTTGGAAAACCCAAATACAACCCAGCTCTATATGTTTGAAATAGTGCGGACGTATGATTATTTAAATAAATACAGGTTCAAAGGATTGTCCAGATGAAAAGGGCAAAGGAAAATAATATTTGTTTTAAAGACAATTATTTTAAAAGGGACGGAAAAGTTAATTTACAGTGATACAACAAAGTATCGCTGTAAAACAAAAATAGACAAAATCAACAAAAATTAATTTAAGTGATACAACAAAGAATTATGCAGGAAATGAAAAATAAAAGGATGAATAAATTGCTGGCTAAGTAATTTAACACAAAAAAAAGTCTTACTTTACTCTGAGTCTTGAAGAACAATTATCTTGATTTCTAGAGGAGGGTACATAATCCTTCTCTGGTAGTTCTGGGTAAGAAATTATCAGTGTACCAGTGTCCTGATTTGTCAAATTCTAAGTATTTTACAGAAGATCTTCACTTGCCAGAAAGATACACAAAAAGGGTAAATTAATTGCTCATATAGAATTTTAGGAGTTTTGATAAGAACATAGGGTTTTTATTTTGCCATTTAATTTTCTTGAGTATTTTATAAAAATAAAATTATGGCTTTTTTTATTTGTCAAGGTAATCAATATATGTTCCTAAAAATTAGTGCAAGCTTTCTAAAAATTTATTTTCTCAAATACAAAATTTTTTATAATTTCTTCCACTTTTCATTCTATTTCAAAATGAAAGAAATCCCAAGATATGATTTATTCTGGAGGTCACATATATGTTGTTTTGAAAGTAGCTCTAGTCTCAACTATTGCAGAATAAATCACTTATGCTCTTCTAGCCAAAACAGTTTAACTGTTTTGGTTCTGCTGTTTTTCTATTCATACTCTACAATTAAAAACAAAACAAAACAAAAACAACCAAACCACAAAATGTGAAGTTTTTTAAGTCCCCATATTGCTGATGAAAATCAGATAAAAGAATTTGGTTTTCACTGCAGCATTGCAAAGAGCAATCCCGTTCTTTTTGATTATGCTCCTTTACATGTTTGGTTTTTTAATTAAAAATACAATAAAGACATTTGTCTTTGAATATGTTTTCTGAATTCATCATTGCAAAAGATAAAAAAGTCAACTTATTTCTTATGCTATAATTGGGAGTATTTGTTTATAAACTGTTTGGGAAGAGCAGAGAAACTGGGAATACTTTATTTCAAAAGAAAGACATACTGACAAGAAGCACAGATGTTCTCAGAGATGATAAATAAGGATCTTGAAAAATCTGCAGTTTAATCCTAAGCATGCAATAACATCTGATAGTAAATTATGAAATGAGAAATCAAGTCAGATGTTAGACTGGAGAAAGACAAGATTCTCACCTTTAAATGGTAACTAGAAATGCAGTAATTAAATAATTCTGGAAAAAGCATGTTCAGTTTGATGTCTGGAAAAATCAGTTTTAATAAATCACTCACTATTGGAGAAAAATAAGCACCAAAAAGTCTTTGGGTAACCAACACTTAGGTACATAATACTGTTGACATGTTATTCTGTATGGACCACATTGGAATGAATTATGTCTTCACTATCATGCACTGACTTCTGCAGGCACATCGACATTTGTGAAGCTTTGCAAATTCTAAGAAGGAAAAAAAAGTCTTTTTTTGTCATTCTATACCTCCACTTATACTTCTCTGGGATTGGTGAATTCTTTCTTCTCGCACCAACATGATGGGAGAACTAAAAACTTTTGTCACATTTTATCTTTGAAAACATATCATGAAAAGGAATAATTAAATTTCAAAACCCCTTCTATTAAAAAAAAATCTATTAAAAAATCAAATTAGCAACTGAGTCAGCATGAATGTATGCTTATGCTGCTAAAACAAAGTGTCAATTCCTGTCTCAGGTGATCCGTAAAGGAGAAGTGAGCTGCTGTTGGACCTGCACTCCTTGCAAAGAGAACGAGTATGTCTCTGATGAATACACGTGCAAAGCCTGCCAGCTCGGCTCCTGGCCCAACGAGGACCTCACAGGTAAATGAGTTGAGGTTGTGCTCGCGTTGTCAATGAAAGTGCTCATCTAATGAGCTGAAGAAACAAATGGCAGATACAGGTGAGTATGAGGATGGTTTTGGTCAGGGGGAACATGGGGATACAGCTAAAATTTGAACTGAATCTGATATTTATCTCCTGAACCTGATCCAGGAATTATTCACATAGTTCAACTCCTTTCTAAAGATCTGAATTAGTAGATCTTGAAAATAAAAAAAATAAAAAAAAAACAAACCCAGTTTTGTATTCAGTCCTGTCCTAACCTCTAGTTGGTAATACAGATCTTACCCTTCCTACACAGAAAATAAGTGCTTATCAGAGAAATTATTAAGAAAGATAGAATTTGAGGGTTTTATTATCCCCCCAAGCAGAGGAATAGTGCCCTACCTTCTTTTTCAATCTGACAAAGTTCTTATTTAGTTGCTGTAGTTACTGCTGCTAAAAGCTCAAGTTCTCCAAACAGACTTTGGTTTGCGTTAGTCCTTTGTTCATCAGAGTATTCTGGAGCACAGTGCTCATCCTTGCCGTGGCATAGACCTCTATGATCTTGCAGAACACCAGTTTGGCTTCTCTGGAGACAAATTACTCCAACATTGTATCCCACAGCCTCTCTTCTTTATGACTAATAAACAGGATTCACCTATTCAAATGTTCAGAGCACAAACCACTTCAAAACACTCTTCAGGGATCATGTTCTTGCTGTATCAGGCTTTGTATAGACAAGGGGAGAAAAGACAGTTGTCTGTTTTTTTTTCCAGAAGAAGTTGCAGACCTGATTTGCATAAAGTTTCTACAGAAGAGGTGAAAAACTTGGAGGTGTGGGGGAAGACAAAGGAAAATGCAGTTTGCTGCATGAATTTATGTATGTGGGAGAGCATAAGGCAAGGCTTGGCCTCTAGGCAGATTTTTATTCACAAAGTTAATCCTTTCCTGTTTAGGGACTGTTACATTGCTGTGATAAATGAGCTTGGCTACCAAATTATTGCAATTATATTATTTAACCATGAAACTGATGGGGTACTTTTCAGAAAATGTCAAACATGACATTTTCCCTAAGAAAAAAGCTTCTGACTGAGAAAACTGAACTAGCAGTAAAATGGACTTTCAAGAACTTTCAACTTCTGCTGCATCTATGCTCCCATAGCCCTGCCTCCCATAGTTCTGCCTCCCTGGGCAACCAGCAACCAGCCAGCAAAGTCTTCTTCTCTCAGGGAAAGATTTAGTGTGCCAGGAGAATGGGGAAGGGGAGAAAAAGAGAGCAGGCTGCATGTGTCCCCAGTAGCAGAGTACTGAGGGTGTGGTTATAATGTGAGGTACACTTCTCAGAAGCTTCCAAAGGCCACGTTGCAGGGATCAGGTTATTGCACCAGGCTGGTCAGTTTATGAAGGTCAGCTAGTGCAACTCATCAGCTCTTCAGCCTCCAGGGATTTTTTCTGAGATGCTGTAGATCCCAGATCGTGCCCTTGCTTATGTGAGCACCTGAGGTTTTACCCAGCATAGATCAGCTAAAAAAGGAACTGCTACAAGTCAGTCAGGAGGGCATTTGTTTTGACAGAGTGCCTACAGAGAAGCCAGAGGTGGTGGGAAGGAGCTGTCCACTGACTTGGTGAAGTCTGTGTAATTAGACACTAAGCACCATATATAAGGCAAAGTAGAGTGACCAGGCCACCAAGTTGACCCTCAGGCTCTGTGCTTTGAGCTGGCTCCCCAGGACACACAAATTTCCATGGTTCAAGCATGACACGATGTTGTGGTCTCATGGGAGGATTCACCCTCTGAAAGTCTCACTTTGCACTCAGAATGGAAAAGTGGGGTGGGTTGGCCGCTCAAAAGCTTTCGTAGGTTGAGTCAATGGGTTTTCCACCTAGCAGTGATTGCTTTAAAGGAAATTAGTCGTATTTTAATTCAAGCTAACAGATTTGTGCATCACATGAGCAAACATTTTGTGTTTGCTTGCAAAATTGCATTTTGCACACCATTCATTTGGCTTCAGACATGCATTTTATGCCTTTATGGGGACCAAAATCAATCTGTACACCAAGGAACCCTTGACATCAGCGCCAAGCAACATTCCTCAGGTGATCTAACACTTGTTCCTCAGCCAGGCACAAATTTGGCAGGCCTCATTTGGAAGCCAAACCCCCTCTCTTTGGCCTCCATGAGCACAGCTGGTGGAATGTGCTCTCCTAGTAACAGGACACCCATCTCACAACTTCAGACCTCTCTAGTCCCCACCCAGCTTATTATGGGCATGATGTCTGGATCTTGTCTTGTTTAACTTTGCATCAAAAAGAGATTTTAAGAAATCTATTCCCAGCTTATCCATACAAAATAACAGGGTGTATTTTTAATGATCATATTTCTAGTGCCAACTTTTGTGCTTATAAAAACAAGTGGTTCTCAATCTTGTTTAAAATATAGGAATTAGTAATAAATGTGCATTAAAAGTAAGAGGAGGTTTGTGTATTTTGTATTCTGGCAAGGAAATTTCCTTTCAGTTTACTAAAGTATACAGCAATCTCCTTGAAATGTCCCTACATCTGATATTGCAGCATACTAAGTCTCTTTGCTGCTTGATAAAGCCATTTCCTAGGGAATGTCAGCTCCACAAGGCTACACATACAAAACCTCATTAGAATAAGTCTTCCCTGCATGATCACCTTCAGATGAGAGTCCTGTAAATTTATCAGCCACACACCTGAAATGGCTTTCAACATGGAGCTGCACCTCACTGTTTGCCAGAGATCTGACCTTGGATAAAAGCTTCTTTGAAATCCTTTCTTGGCTTACATAACAAAACATTGCTTTCATCTTTCTTATGCTCAGCATCAGTTTTGTGCCACAAACTTCACTAAATAAAACATGTTATTGACAGGATGGGATGTTACTGACAGAAAGGAAGACAGATTAATGCACTTTTTCAGACACCTATGGAATATCAAAATTCAGATGCAGCAGGGGGAAAACAGAAGGGCTGCAATATGTGTAGGGAAATAAAGTTATTCTCAGAACAGAAAAAGACATTGAAGTGCTGAAGTACAGAAAGGCAGAGAATCCAAAGGTTGTGGAAAAGGTAAGTGGGAACAAGAGTTTCTCTTGATTAAATCAGTTACTGGAAAATGTCTCCACCTAGAAGTGAAGATGAGGCAAGAAAGAGAATGTTAACTGCCCATATTTTATTTTGTCACGAATTTCAGATTGCTTTTGCATGCAATATTCCCCCGGGATCAGGCTCCTCCTTGGACAGAAACGTAGTAAGTTGCTTCCTTTTCTTAAGATTTATATGTGCTATCCCAACATGTACAAGAAGTAATTTTCTTCCTCCTGGCTTAGTAGCAAGTTATGCTTCCCAATCTGCTGTAGCACCTCTAAGTCCCCATGTGTTGTGTTGGCAACATCCATACAGTGCAGCACCAATTTACACATTAATGTGGCCAGCAGGGCTGAGCCACGGACTCAGCTGCAGCAGGAGGAGCTCAGCAGTTTAAGTCTATAAGTATATGCCAGTCACTCCACTCTTCTTCAAAGCTCTTATTTGCATTATATTCACAGCAGGAGAAATAGATGCCATGCAAGTTTAGATACAAGTGGAGGGATTTTCTTAGTGCTGATGACCAATGCTGATGCTGATTTTTCAAAAGTTTTAGGAGAAACTGAGGATGTGGCCTTCTGCATTCAAAAATGGTGCTCTAAAAAGACCAAAGAAATTTTGTTCAATGTCTCAGAGCTTTTCCAGTGTACGTAGGAACATCTCGGCTCAGTTACCACTAACATTTAAGGACCTTTTTGAGGTGAGAAAGAAGCAATTATTCTGTCTTTCTGTCATTCAAGGACAGCATACAACAATACCAAAATCAAAGTTTTGTCTATTGACCTCAGGCATAGCAAGAAAATTAGATGATATTAATTTCAGTGACAATTGGATTATTTTCAGGTTGTATCGACATTTTTCTCAGTCTCTGTGTACTCCAAATATTTGATTTTCTTAATTGGATTCCCATGAAAATAGGAGCTTAACTATTTACACCTCTTGAAATGTTTTCTTTACCATTCAAGGGTGAGGGTATATATCAGAAATATATATTTTTACTATAGCTACAAAAATGCTTTCACCAAAAAAAGTACAGTAAAGCCAGGATAACAGCGTCATGATTTTGCTGCCCATCTGGAAGTGACAGATAAGAGATGGATTATCCAAAAAACCCTTGGGTGGAAAGGACTGAAAAATGTGTGTGGCAGTGTCTGAGCTTCAGTTGTCTCATAAGACTGGATTCTGCCCCTCACCTAAGCTGAAGGTGATTTATCTCTTGCCTGAAATATTTTCAGAGGGTAACTGCTTGCTCTCATCAGGCTGGTTTTTTGTATTCCCTCTTGCAAAAATGTTGCAGCCATGGGTGATTTCAGCAATTGTCTGACACGGGTCAGAACACAATTTAGTCTGTGTTGACATTGGTTTTTCCGCTGAAACATTACTAGGATCTTGCTTTTGATCATAATTGTTAAGGCTGTAATTGAGACTGAGGGTAGGAGAACACAATTTTCATCTGGTTATTTCTAGTGTTATAAATGCACATCAGCAGAGGTAATGACCAGGTTTCACCCTGTTTTCTGTGGCCTTTATTTCTCTTTCCTTTTTATTTCTTACTCCAAACAAAATGTAACCACTGCCATAAGTCACTTTCAGCCCATTCCTCTTGGAAGAGGTATAAGTGCATGAGTTAAGGGTTCAGGTGGCAATATTATGACCAGGATCTCATTTTCTGCTCCCTTGGTTCTGGGTTTGCACACTTTTCTTCCCTCAATTGCTTGTTCCAGGTGAGGTGTGAACTTCAGCTTCCAGTCCAGCATGAGCCACACAGCACTTCAGGCTCAGGTGAGCTCATGCAGTATTGCTGAGCTCAACAAGCAGTGCTTGGAGGCTCCCTGGCTGGATGAAGGGAACTCGCCAACAAAGCCAGAAGGATCCACTTGTAATTGTGCCTTATGTTATGGAAAGTTTGCATTTGGAACAAAACATTTACAACTAACAGAGCCAGCACTTTTTAGTGAAACTTAAATCAAAACTGTAGAGCTGGCATAAGGATAGACCTGATTGTTGTAATTCATCAGTTGTTCCCATCACTCTGCACACTTGTGTAATTAAGGAATAATTTCCCATATGGTCACAAAGTAACTTTAATATACTATTCTAAGATTAATGGCCTTGCCTCTTACTGCAATGCACAGCTAAATCCACATATTCCAGTTACTGGGGACTCAGGCCCCTGAGCTACAGATGCTCCAGCTTTCGTGGTTTAAGATGTGACCGACCCCAAATCCTGCCCTGTAGAGGTGGCAGAATACACACATGCCCAGCCATCAGCTGCCTCTGTTGCTTGTGCAATAGCCACCTTTGCTGAGCTGCAGCAGCTAAGAAGACACCTCTACATACCCTGCTGTTGTAGCAAGTTCAAAAGATCCCACGAGAGTAGGGCAAAGGACTGGTGACTACAGTAATTTGCCACAGCACCAGAACAAAGTTCTGACATGTAAATGTCCTTGGTCCCTTCAGATGGTCCAGATTCCATGTGGAGGTCAGAGGCCTAATATGTCCCCCAGGACTCTGGAGAGTGTGATCCTCTGTTCGGATAATGTTGGGGTTGGAAAAAAATAAACAAATTATAAAAGCTTCCCCATCAGCTTTGTGCAGATTTTTATTCTGATGCTGACATTTTTGCATCTCAGCTTTCCATATATGTGGAAGCCTAAATAACTAATCAAGATATCCCTGTCCTATCTTTTGAGATTATAACAAGAGAAAAATTTAGAAGCATTAATGTAAAATATTTAGTTTTGTAACATAAATAGACTTTGAATAATGAGTGCTAAATGCCGTACAAAGACACATTCATTACTAAAATGTGGCTAGGTTGTTGTTTGAGTTTCAGCCCTGAAGTTTGGACTTCTGATAACCTTGGAAGGGTGTCTGAAAAACTCCCAAGAAAACCAAATGTATTTTAACAGGTCAAACTTGCTTACCAGGATGCCAAATCCAACTGAAAAATATTTAGAGCTTAGTAAGCTAGCAGCAATTTTCTAGCAGTTTTAGTCTGCACATGCAGATTCAGTGAGCTTTAGCTCATGATGTTAACTTAAGAGAATTTATTGAATTACCTTCAGTTTTCAGAGTCAATCCTATTCAGAATGCCTATTCTGTAAAGTTTACCTTTGAAAATAGTTTAGTTATGTATTTTACATTGGTTGCCTTGGAAGGGATTTCTCACTGCTAAGCTAATACGTTTTTATGGATGCTGAAGGCATCTTGTATGTGTCAAGGCTATAATAACAAATTAAAACAGCGCTAAGAATCTAATCCACAGAAAATATGGTCTATAATATAGTGCTGTATATCTGTAAACTCTTCTCCCAGATGATCTAATTTTAATGCAATATGAAAGATCAGAAATAAGGGACAAATTCACCTCTACAGAAAGAGGACAGCATACTAATAGACCTATGGCAGTGGTCAGGACTTCAAGAGCGCTTTCTCTCCCTGTTCATGGCAAAATTTAGGCCATCCATTGTGTTAGAGACTCTTCCAAAATATCAGAAACTATTTTTATTTCCCCCAGAAGATTCTTATATGTAGTTTAGAACATCCCTATCTGTATTTTCTTTGTGATTTTTGGTGGTCCTTCGAGAAAACCTTTCCCTTGCATGTTAAACGGAATTCTGATTTTTTTCTGTCTGCTCATCTTGATATTCACATGTGTATCTGGTGTCTTGCTCCATGTTGGCTATCTTTCTGGCCAGCAGAGCATAATGGTAGTTTTATGCCAATTTTGATGGAACTCCAGGCACCTCTGAGCACAGAACAACTCAACACCTGCTCCAAATTGGACTGGGTCCAAACAGCCTTTCCACAATCTACAGGGCAAGACTTCTGCCTTTGTTCCAGCTGTTTCTGAGCCAGTTAGGAGAGAAAACCTTCCAGGTGCTTGGAGACATTGACAAAGTGTAAGAGATAAGCTGTGGGACATTGTCATGGCCATTGACAGGAATGAGTTCTTTTTGTGGTACCATTTTTCAGCTTTTGTCTTGGTATAGTCCTGGTCATCAATCTAGCACGTTCGCAGTGCTGTTTTCACATCTTTCTTTTACTTGATCAAGTTGTCCTTCTCTGAAAAGTGCCATTGTCAGAAACCATTACCTACAAAATTATTATTTGAAAACTTCACCAATCATTGTTTCATGAAGATGATCCAGTCTTTAAATCTTAATTGAGGAATAAATCATTGCAAAGTTTAGCAATCTCCTTGTAAAGTATACTCAGTGATGGGAAAAATAGGACAAGTTTTCAACTCTTTTCTCAGGTATTTTATCAAGAGAATGTAAAAAAAGTAATAAAGCAAGGAAGGCATGAAACAGTCTGAAACTAATGAGAAACACTTGGTTATGATTCACCTCTGCTACATTAGAAATGAGACAAAATTTAGCCCTTATATCATTGTCTGCATGCAAAGGCCAGCTGCCAGATAAAGACCTTTTCTCTTCAAACCTCCTGTCAAGAATACATACCAGTGTTAGAAGCTGGAAACTATTTGTTTCCACAAAATATTAGTTAAATCTTGCTAAATCAGAAATAGAGGTAATTTACTTATAAAACTTCCCGAGGAGAACCCACAGTGGGATATCTGCACACAACAGAAGATTCCTCCTTGTTTTCACACTTTTTCACTACTCTCACTTGTGTAAAATGCTGATTTTTATGATGTGATCACTGTGCTACTTTAAACTTGAAAAAGTCAGAAAGAGTCTCCCTCACACTGGATACTCAATATGTAAACCCATAAAACCAGCAAGAGTTAAAAAGATATCATCAAGTAATGCAGTGAGAATGTTTCATGAAAATCTAATTACTTTCTTACATTTAGGTGTGGTAATAATTTTATGAACGCAAGAGAAAGCTTTTCACATCAAAGCAGGCAAGTATGGATGGCAAATTAATCTGTATTCAGTAAGGAGCCCAATTCTCTTACACTAAAGTGACGGCAAATTTATATACTTTAATTGCACTAATGTCAAAAACTCATTGACCCCCGTCCTCCTGATTTTTCCACTCTCTTCAAGAACACAGAAATATCTGCCTTGTACTTTTGCCACCTGATTGAAAATATTATATCTTCAAAAATATTTTTGTAGGGATACAGAATGCAAAAATACTTGGAGAAGAAAGGAGTTAGGCCTAATATCTAACTATATTGTTTCATGAAATCATTTTTACTATTAAGAATGTTAGTGACAGATTTGGAAAACTCCACATAAAATACAGGAAGAGGCATACAACAGATCTTGCATGTAGAAATTCCCAAATGATAGTCCTGATATCTACATCTACTCCTGCTCATCAAGTCATTGAGATCCCAGGTTGCCTAATTAATTGAAATTTCTTGGCATTCACATATCCAGCAGACAGTCCTCACTGCAGAAAATACAGATGTGAGTGAGCACCTGGCACTTCATCTTCACAGGGTGAAGTGACTTGTCACGAGCCACAAGTCAGGATGACACTCTCCTGCATGACTTAACCAGAAGGCAGCAACATGATTACAAAAATACAAAATTTTGAAGCAATTTAGATTTTGCAATCAAGCTTAGCACAAGTATAGGGGAAATAAAAGCTTTTAGTTGCATTTTCTCCTTTCCATCATCCACTCGCTGCTGTCCTGCCCTGGCTGGCAATGCCAACATGTTCACTGCTTTCAGGAGGTTACACTCCAGAACATCAAGGTCCTCTCCTTTTTTATTACTGTATTGGGTCCAGCTGAGGTGGAGTTCATTTTCCCCACAGCAGCCCTCACAGTGCAGTGCTTTGCATTAGTAGCTAGAGATGTGCTGATATCATAGCAGTCATTTTTCAAGGCTGTCTCTCCAACATTCCTCCCTCACCAGTGTGCTGGGTATGAGCAAGATCTTGTGAGGGGACACAGCCAGGACAGCTGATCCAAATTGGCCAAAGGGCTATCCCGTACCATATGATGTCTGCTCAGCAATAAAACCTAAGAGAAAGGCGTGGGTGTGTTAATTTTTTTGTTATGGAGCGACTGCTACATTTACTGAAGCCCTGCTTCCCAGGAAGTACCTGGAAATCACCTGCTGATGGGAAGTAGAGAACAAATCTTTTGTTGGTAGGCACTGGTATGGTACACTCTGGTGCCACAGGACACAGAAGCCATCTGCATCTTGAGTGAAAGTCATAAAAGAAGCAAGGTCAAAGGACCTGAACAGAAGATTCCGTTTTTGGGAATAAAAGGCAAGGATGGATGCCATCATGTGCCTACAGCTGTAGTCAGCAACACAACTATGCCTGCCCAGAAATCCTGGAAGAGATCATAGACTGGCCAGAAAGCAGAACTACCTATCTAGCCTCAACAGTTCAAACACAAAGAAGGGAAGAAGAAGGGATGCCAGCAACAAGTTTTCTGACAAAAACTTTCTTTCTTTCTAAGCTTTTGCTGCTGTCTATAGATCGCTGTAGAATTAAAAGCCTTTTTTGACTTCCTATGATCCAGATGCATAGAATGATTTACTAAAACCTATGCAAAACTGAAAGACAAGTGTCCTTAAATGGGTTTCACTGCTAATTCTTCTTTGTTGATAATTTATTAACTTCAGTTTTATTTCAAAAGTTAGATTAGGTTTTAATTTTTCAGAAATTTCAGAAGGATGAATGGCAGAAAAAGATGTGAATATGGTGTGCCATTCCAAATTACCTATTAATTACGAGTCCAATTCTAGAAAATTTTTATTAGGAAAAAGGTAGCAAATCTGAGAAACACTCTTTCTTTTTTTGACAGTCAGAATCTGCAAGATTTCTCTCCACAATCATTAAGCAAATACCAATATCCTTCATAGTGTACAGTATAATTAGTAGGGTAGACATCTAGTCCTTTAAGTGCAAATAGTAGAAAACTCTGAAGCACTTTATACTGAGGTAGTGCAACTTGCTGTGGAAATTTGTTCACAAATTCCTATATTTCATAGAATTTAAAAGGCAGATTTGTACTGTGAGAGGTGACTTATCTTAATGAGCTTGGTTATCATGTTCTATTCCAGATAAAGTGTATTAATGAAATAAGCTGTCATTGAAATGCGCTTATTGTGTCATTATATTGACTTTATTTTAACACAATCTGAGCCTGCACAACACAATGGCAGCTTCCTGAACAACAAAAAGAAGAGAAATACCAGAAAAGCCTCTAACTACCATTAAAGAATCTCACATCTACATACTTCAGTTTACCTTTCTCTTTTTCTCTTTCTGTAGGTTGTGACCTCATCCCAGTCCAGTATCTCAGATGGGGCGATCCCGAACCAATTGCAGCCGTTGTTTTCGCATGCCTGGGTCTGCTGGCCACGCTGTTTGTTACAATTGTATTCATAATGTACCGTGACACTCCAGTGGTCAAATCATCCAGCCGAGAACTCTGCTACATCATTCTGGCTGGCATCTGCTTGGGTTACTTGTGCACTTTCTGTCTGATTGCAAAACCTCAACAGATTTACTGTTACCTTCAGCGAATTGGCATTGGCCTCTCGCCGGCTATGAGTTACTCTGCTCTAGTAACTAAAACCAACCGCATTGCAAGAATCCTGGCTGGAAGCAAGAAGAAAATTTGTACAAAGAAACCTAGGTTCATGAGTGCCTGTGCCCAGCTGGTTATTGCATTTATCTTGATATGTATACAATTAGGCATCATAGTTGCTCTCTTTATAATGGAGCCTCCAGACATAATGCATGACTACCCAAGCATCCGAGAGGTCTACCTGATTTGTAACACCACCAACTTGGGTGTTGTGACTCCCCTTGGATATAATGGATTATTAATTTTGAGCTGCACCTTTTATGCATTTAAGACAAGAAATGTCCCAGCTAATTTCAACGAAGCAAAATACATTGCCTTCACCATGTATACCACCTGCATCATTTGGCTGGCTTTTGTGCCAATATATTTTGGAAGCAACTACAAGATAATCACCATGTGTTTCTCAGTGAGTCTGAGTGCCACGGTGGCCCTTGGCTGTATGTTTGTGCCCAAGGTCTACATCATCCTCGCCAAGCCAGAGAGGAATGTGCGCAGTGCGTTCACCACATCGACAGTAGTCCGCATGCACGTAGGGGATGGAAAGTCATCCTCAGCCGCCAGCCGCTCCAGCAGCCTGGTGAACCTGTGGAAAAGAAGGGGGTCATCTGGTGAAACCCTTAGGTAAAGTTTTCTGATGTGGGACTGTGGGGAGGCGATTGTGATCTTCTAAGAGTTACTAACAGTGGAAAGACAAAGGGAAGTGTGCTAACTTCTTTTGCCTCTGCATTGGGAGTGGAGTGAGTCCTCTGTCCCACATCTGCAAGTTTTGTGTTTGATTTAGTCAAAATGCTATGCAAAAACTGTTGACAAAGCAATGGGAAAACAAAGTTGGAAGTACTGGCTGTGACAACTGTACATGAATCTAGGGAGGAAAAACAAGATTGTAGGAGTAAAAAAAACCCAATAGAACAAGAAATACAACTCATTGCCTTGTCCTGAATGCACCCATTTATAGTTTCTTTCCCTTAAATGAACTTCGTAGTGTCTGTATTTTGCCTCTAGCGACAGCAGTAAGACAACAGGGTTGCTGCTAGAGTTCCATAGTCGAGGTGGAGTGTTAAACACTAAGGCATCTAAGGATTTGTTCCGAATTACTCTTCTGTTACACCTTTTATCCCCTGTTCCCTTGATTTTCCTTTCTTATACTATCTCTTCCTCATTTCTTTCTTTTTGTCCTCACCTATCTTCTCTTCCTTGCCTTTTTCTGTAAACATCTTCCTATCACTAACAAACATGGCTGCTCACAAGCCCTGCTCTGTCTATCCTTCCTGCCATTGAACAGATACCCCCTTACAAGATATCTCTTTGTTCCTTCCTAAGGTATTATTTGAATTCAACAATCATGAAGACAACTTGTATGTTCAATGTGTAAAAATTATCTTAAGTGAATACTAAAGAGAAAGGAGAGCTCTGGAGAGGAAACTGCCCTGCTCCATAAATAGAAGCTGTAGGCGTGCACCTTGCCCAGTGGTTGGTTTTCATCCTTTGATCCTTTCACTTTTGGTATGGGTGCTATGAGAATAATTGAGGTTATTTAACTGCTGGCATTAAAAAAATTCTGTCAATATGAAACTGCAAGGAAGCAATTTTGTCGTTCCTCAGCTATGTATGTCTAGCCTGGAAGCGACATGTAACTAGATTTTTCTCCTCACTGAAACATACATGGATTTCAGGATTGATAATATGAATATTTCCAGACATGTCACTGTTCACAACTGAAGCTGGCATGGAACAAGGACAATTTGTACTTCCATTTATATGTGAACTACAATTTAGACCTGAGGGAGGACTTTATTAGTAATACCTGCAGGAGATATTATGCCAAAGTGATTATTTTTTCTGTCAGCATGTTACTAATTATTCTCTTTCAGAGACTTTGAAATGGTACAAAATTGACCAGTCTATTGCAAAATATTTTATACTTATGATCAGTTAATGATGGGGTTTTTATCCAGTTCCTTTCCAGGTGTAGAGCACGATGATATTTTCAAATGATAAATCATTTTTCAGATTAAGTCAATGGTGACCTGAAATATCCTTTTCTGCAACTTTTGTCTCTATGTATAAATGTCCTGACGTATTTGAATTAGCAGCCCTACAGTAACTTTTGGGACTGTTAAAAGAGTAATTCTTCAAAATATGTCTTTGCTAGAAGGCATTCTTCATTGAGATCATTATTATTTTCCCTCCCTTTTGCTGCAGAACTCATTTCTTACAACCTTTTTACACAACAAGATTAAGTTATAGATGACAGAAAGATCTCGAGCTTGGGAAGGAATTTCTTGTCATCTGTTCAGGTCTAGTTTGGAAAGAAGTTACTCTAAAATCTTTGTTTTGTTCTGAAAAGTAAAGAGCATACCCCATTATTAAGTATTCTAAATGACAAGATGCATTTTCTTCTTTTTGAGGACTCTCTTTTCATTTCTTTATATCCCTCAGTGTGTAGATAATATCTGCAGTAGGGAGATATTAGCAGAATATAATAGATCCTCATCAACAAAGACTTCTTATTCGATAGCACTGTCTTGGGAATTACTTCAGTCCAAAAGAGTTTTGAGAGTGCCCAATATGTGTGTAGGGATGAAAATGGCAGCAGAAAGCTGATACATTTACATATTTGCCTGGATACAAAAAACTTGAACTTTGCACTTGAAACTTGGAGAAAAACTTCTATGTCATCAGCAGTGTTCATGAATGCACAAAACTGTAGCAAAGAAGATCCTCCCGATGCTCGCGTCTGAATCCTCAGCCAATTAAGCTGTAGTGGTGCCACTGAGTTTAGAAGTGCTCAGTCAGTGTGTGCCTGAAGGGTCTAGGCATCCAAGAGCAAAATTATTCCATTGATCCCAGGAAAGTCTCTCTAGTCAGTGCCAATCTGATTACACGAAAGAGAGTCCTAAAAGGTGATGAGTACATTTAAGATGGTACTCAGGACTTCACCTAGGTCTGGTATGCTCTCCAAGAAAGTTCAGAAAACCACTGTCAGCTTCAATTCCATTTAGTGTAGAAAATGAGGAAACAGAATTCCAACATTTCACTTGATAATCAAGCATTTCTTTGAAAAAATCTGGTTACACAAAGAAATAGGTTTCAAGGTATTACCCAGTACAATGCTCAAAAGATTGTTTTGAAAGTTATTCAAGTAAACACCAAAGTATTCAGAATCAAAGGAAATATGCACTAGAACTTCATGGCATTATTTAAATAGCTTAGAGGGGTTTTATTTAAAAGAGTCATTGTTGAATTTTAAAGAAACATGCTATTTAAGTCACCAGTGCATAGAGGGGCCTCTATCATTAGCATTTTGCTTCTTGACACTAGTTTATAGCACAGTGTAGCATTGCATCAAATCATTGTCAAACAGATAATGCCAACGTGCCATTCAGAGCTTTCACATCAGCCACAAAATGACAGATAACAAGACTGCTTTTGCCTAAATAAAGCAATGCATCTGTTACAGTCCTAAATGACTTTTTGCATGGGGTGTTCTTCAGTTAAGAAAACCGAGGCGAGCTGTGGTTGTGTGTTAGAATGAATCTTCACATACTGAAATATGTAGAAGGAGAGAGTAAAACTGTTCATTACCCAGTGAAATGAAAACCATTTCATGTAGGCTATTGTGATTCAGCAGTACTCACCAAAAGATATTCTGCTCTCATTTAACATAGGGCTAACAAACCTGATAATATCAGAAGTGACTTCACAAAGGAGAGTACTACAGAGCTGGAGTCAAAGCCATATAACTAGTGTAGAGAGGCATCTGGAACTTCTGATTCCAGTCATCTTATAGAGACTAGAGAGGCCTTAAATACACTGAGTAATAAATCTTACCTTGAGGTGCCAGGAATTAATATCACGCATGCTACACAGCCTTTTTGCAAGGGCCGAAATACAGGGCTAATTTATTCTCTCCTGACTCTCAGGTAACTCGCTATTCCATGTAAGATAAAGGCTGTATGATTCTGCTGCAAGAGCTGCTATTATGATATTTCTAGTTAGGACTGCACATCAAAGGGTCTCAGTCATGTTACCCTGACCTGGAGAATAGTGCAGATGTTTGAAAGATCCTCTTAGCTTTCTAATATTATTGCCCTGGATTCCACACAAAAAATTAACCACTAGTTGTTTATGTCTTCTAGAAGGTGTCTTTAAATGCACAAAGCACACATGCTCATTTTTCCAATGAGCTTCACATTCATCTCCCCACAATTACCTGAAGAATAGCAAGATTTCTTGCCTTTAAAGCAAGTAATAAACTATTCTGAGTAACTAACAAAGTATTAAAAACTTCCCTAAATACTGTCTTTCACATATGTATCTGCTATTTAAGCCTTTAAAATCCTACCAGTGTTTTCCCCAAAAGAGAGAAGCCTATAGACGCCTAGTACAAGCCAAAAGTACCCTCCTGGAACAAACCAAGACAGACTAACACCTTCTCAATCAGTGACTAAGGCAGAAGGTTGAGCAGCACTTTCAATCTGCAGCCCAGGCAGGTAGCTGTGATCACTCTAAAGGAAAGAACCATCACCGGCTAAGCCAGATAATATTAGGTACATTCAAGATACAATGACTGTGTTTTGTGCCTAATTACTCCATTCAGCTGTGAACAGCACAATACTAGACAACAGAAGAACTATGCACATAAATTTCTGCACCTTATCATAGACACTTCTCTCACAAATCTTTTTGAGACTTAAGCATAATAACTCGGTGTGCCAGTAATATTTTATTCTCCTTGGATTTACTATGTGATGAAGTATTTCCTAAATATTTGAACATAAGCTATGGCTGTCAAACTAAACAGAATACTCACATGTTTTTTAACGTATTGTCTTGTCCACTTAAGTTTTCCCTGCACTGTATGATTACAGAACTGAGCATTGCTCTCTATGCATCTGCAGAAGTGATAATATTGACAGCTTTCATCCAGGACTGGGGATCCCTTGTCCTAGTGAGCCAAACTCACAGTTAGGGGAACCACAATTTTTTTTTTTTTTTAATATTAATCACCATCATTTTGTTTTATCTCACTAAACTTATACAAAGATGCTCATACATCCACATCAGAATCAGGTTTCTCTTCCTCCAGCACTTCACTGCCACATCAGAAAAAGCCATCAGGTGCCTGGGCTCACATGCTGTTAATTGCCATTCCATTTCTCCTATGAAGAAAACATGGTAAGCAAGGTAGATTTTTTCCACTGAATTGGACTCAGTCCTGGACCACCAGTGTCTGTAGTTAGTGTATAATTAGACATCAGGCAGTCCCAAACTGTGCCATAATGAAATATTTTGGAAACAGGTGTCTACCAGCACACTGCGTGCTCTGTTTCTGCAAGGAACAGCTGGTTTTCTCCCTTTTCTGTTCTCTTTTCCTGCTTATGACTGACTATAGATATTTTGTTACAATTCTAACAGGAGCTATTTTGAACCAGAAAATAAGAAAATATGCTTGGATTGGCCCAGGTGCTGCCGAGCATAGTTAGAAATATTCCAGTCTAATTATTATATAATGCATCTGCACAGAAATCTTGGGATGAGCTTTTTCAGAAGTCTGAATTGAAGTTTCTCAAAAAGTCCACTCTTTTTTCCACAAGAAATTCTTGAAACAGTGCTTCTAATGTTGAATATGACTGAAATTCATATAAGGTACTGAAAAAGACTGAATGAATCGAAAATGTGAAAACTTCCAGGTTCCACTACTGCTATGCTGCCTTAAGAGTAAGGTCCTGGGAAGACACCGATTTTCTGGACAAACGGGAAACCCCATCAGAATAAACTTCTGGCATGGTTACACGCACCATGCCAAGGTCCCCAAGACGCAACCCATGCAATTCCCATTGTCCAGAAATCAACTTTTCACTGGCTGAAAGCCACATTCATGAATAAGCAGATAGATTTGAAGTCATGGCCATCAAGCTGTGATCAAATCTTTTTAGAGTATGTGCGCGCATTATCAGCATGAGGACTTCAAATGTAAATGGGAAACATTCAAATTCCCTCTGCCTCAGCAACTTGCCTGAGATATGAAACAGGCCTGTTGTTTTAGTCCTGTAAAGAAGGTGGAGTACAAGAAAAACTTGGGAGATTTTTATGGAAATCTGAAGCTGGTACTCATTCCTCATGTACAGACCCATTGAGAAAGATACTGATCCTGAGTTTCTGCCACAGCATATTCTATTGAGACACATTTTTATAGTGCAAGTGCCAGTTCTGTCTTCATATATATGCAGCTTGAACAATTTCTCTGACACGTTGTGAACCGTGATAAAAGAACACTACACCTCACTTCCAAACTAACTTTTAAAAACTTTTTACTTACCAGACTTCTCCAGGACACAGCCTATAGATTCATACTCAAAATTTTCATAACCAAAGGGCTGAGATATTCCTGGTGATCTGATTGGTCATACAGTACGCTAAGGATAACACTTCATCAGGTCCATTCCCTGGCTAAACAAGGCAAACCACAGCTTTCCTAAACTCTGGACTAACAGTCACAGATTTCATAAAAGTCATTGGTTCTGCAGTTTCTGTGGGCAGTTGAACTGATTTAAACATGAAAAAATGAAACTGAATATAGAATAGGTTGTAACCCCACAAGACTGATCTCGAAACTGGAGCATAACCTGCTGTATAGAGTAATATCAGCAGCTTGTGATATATGACAGCATGGGTTGCTTTCCTACTGGAACTTGGTGGAGCCATTCTGTCTTGTATAAAATAAACACCGACTGGAACAAAAAATATTGGGAAAAAAGAGTTACTTTCTAGCCTGGTGAAAAGTAAAATGATTTTTAAGGTCAGTTAGTGACAGAGGAGAGGTTCCTGTCTTATACCCATCAGGCTGTTATAACAGCTTTACACTAAAAGATCTTTCCAATTCCAGTTTTATTTCACCATGATAAAAAAAAAAACCAACAAAAAAAACGTGGGGGACATTATTGGAAAACCTGGTTTTATAGAGTAAAGAAATAATTTAGAGGTGATTTTTACTGTTGCTAAACAGCTCTTGTGTGTACAGAAAATTAATTGGGAGATTATGAAAGAATGTGAACTGGGAGAACTAATGCTTAAGTTACATTCCAGAAATGACTGGCACCATCTTTCAACTACTAACAGTGGTGATTGACCAGCTTTTAGCCATTGCCCACCTCAATGCAATAAATCCTTTTGGAAACTGAAAAGTGGAAAAGCTGCTCAAAACAGGACCGCATATTACTGCAGGGCAAAAGACGTCACTAAAAAATCATTGTGCTCCAAAAAATAAGTTAATTTTTTCAGATGCTCTCTGATGGGACCCTTGACTACAAATTGCACAAAAGTGGTTAGATGCCTCTGTATTATGAGTTGATGGTAAAAAAGTGAGGGCTAAGCTTCTTACATGACTTAATGTAATTAGAGCAGATAACCATTTACATGAGGTGAAAGTTTGGCCCAATGGGTATTGTTCTTATTTTAAAAAAGAAAATCTGGGCATAGTGGTACAAGATACTATTTGTTTGCTTCATAGCCTTGCTAAAATTGAATTTTGATGCATGCAGGATAAAAAAAGTTGACTCTTCAGAGAAAGTCATTATCCTTTTGATGGATTAGTCTGCATTTATTGATGAATCAGTTCCCAAATGGATCATTTGGAGCTATTTTAATCTAATATGCTACAAAAATTTAGATTGAGAGATTATTGAATTATTTGATTCCTTCACTTTTCCCTAAATAATTTAGTCTTGGTGTCTTTTTGGACAAGCTTGATACTCTGATTAATTAAACTTCAAATACTCTGAAATGGCTGAAGAATATTTTATAAAACTCAGTGAAAGGTATCACTAAAAGATTTTGATAAATTGCCGCTAAAACATTCCATCTGTATAATAAATTTATACTCTTGAATGACCTTATTACAATGGGTTTTGTGTACAGTGCTAGTGCTGTCTCTTCAAATTTAATTAAAATATTGATTGATTGATTGATTAATTGATATCATTTTTTTGGCTGCATTAACTGAGCACATCTTCAAGCCTAATATTTGGCATTATTTATATTATTAAAACACTGTTACCATAATTTTGAAACAAATATCATAGCCCAAGTCTGCAAATTAAATGACATTGTAAACAGTTCCCTGCCTACTGTTACCCACAAATGCTTTATGTTGCAAAATGAAGTACAGCTACTGTACTGCAAAAAAAAAAAAAGGCAGGAACAGTGAAGATGAGACCCAACAGTCCTGTATTTATTTAGGGAAAGAAAGAATTTCTATTTTTTAACAGCAGTGTTTATCCCTTTTACATAATTTTTTTTAGTCTTCAAACCTGTCTCCCAAAATTCTGATGATAAATAAATGCCACCATATACTGTGTCACTGGTGTCCTTGTCACACCTGCTGGAGAGCACCCAGAGAAGCCATGCAGATGGTCTCATGTTCATTAGCATGCACAATGCAGGTCCTGTCTACCAGGTTTGTCTACCAAAGGAACTTCTGCTTCTTTCTACAGCAAACTTTGATAAAAACTGGCATTGTAATTAATTTGATGCACTGTAATTAATCTGATAAACAAAAGACTAGGACATTCACCCTCCTCCTTCCAAGGTCCACCAAGACACGAAGCAGTCTGCCACTGTGGGAACCCCTCTGTATGAATTATAATGAATGGCATTTGCACTTGTATCCTGAATGTTGATGTGGACTAGTGGAAGAAATGGCATTTCATCTGGCTGAGCGCTGCGTTTGGTGACAGATACATTTTCATGACTGCGACTGGAATTTAAGGCAGATGTCTGCTAAAATACATAAACAAAATATATGTTTACAACATACAACTATTTCAACCTGCTATAGTTTTGACTATAGCATTATATATTGAACATGAACATAGGTAAAACTCTACTGTATGAAAATCCTGTACGATGGTTTGTCCAACATTTCAGAAAAAACCTCTCTGGAACAAGGGAACTAAACAGACTGGTAATATTTTGCAATCAGTCTAATCTTCCCTTAAGCCAGTATAATGCTTTGTATATCATTCCAACAAAAATGTCATTTTACTTCACCAGCTGCAATTCCATATGATTTCTTAATTAGAATAAGCTTTAAAAAAAAGTAAAATACTATGCTGCACTTGAAAAAAAACCTGTAAGTTTGGCTCTAAAGCAATTTTATTTGCTGAAATTGTGTTAATAGGCAAGTAATGTTTATATGCTGATTTTTTTAAAAATGGAAAAAGTGGCATGCTTAATAATATACAATTTAATTTAGCCATTACATAAATGGGGAGATTTCACAGAATAAAGAAATTCTTTCAAAATATTCAGTTCAGTATGCTGAGATTTCAAGATAGCATGACTAATCTCACAGAACAGATTTTCAACACAGTATGTTTGTAGTTCAAAGCAGCCCCTACAGTAAAAACATTAAATATTTTTCATCTTCCATTCTTTACCATTTATGCAGAAATCTTTCAACATATATTGTCTTAGCTAATCTAAAGGCTAACTTTAACCCTGCTGCTCTGAAATGTAAGTTCTTCATCATTTCTTAATATCAAGACCAAGGAATATTGCAGGTGAAATATACTGCTTGTATGGAAGTTAATGGTGTCAACCACGCATTGGGTGCTCAATAATTAATAACATTTCTTCATGACAGAATGAGATTGCATTTGAAATAGGGATTGATGACAGATCTCCATCTCCAACACAATAAATTACATTTGATTTGCATTTTAAAAACCTAAAGATACTCTGAGATATCTTCAGTTAGTTAAACTTTTTTACTAAAAAAGAGAAAAAAAACCCCTTAGGTCAAAGAAAAAAAGCCAGTTTATAATTGCTTATATTTTTTTTCAGAGAACAGATTGTTTGAAAAAACTATTTTTTGCTATTGCAAGCTCTTGTCTTCTGAGAAATCTTTCACCCTGTGTAGTGTGGATATTTTAACAGAATCTGTGCATTACCATCCACATTCTATCCATAGATTATTTTTCAAGGATTCAGGAATGTCTTTGACCAAACTATTCACAAATGTAGGCTACAGCACAACTTCTAGGTGTGGCCTGCCAACATCCTCCAGACAGGGGATGTACAGCCATATGAAATGTGCTGCTGATCAAGGTATCCAACACCTGCATGGAAACTGGGAAAGAGCAGAAGTACAAGGGACCATGAACAAATGTGGGTCTCACCCTAACATGAAGTCAAGACCACCAGGATACCAGCACCTGGATCTACTGTGAAGGCATAATCTAAAAAAAGTCCATATCTAGAGACTTGTCAGCAGGGGGGAAAAAAAAAGAAAGGAAAAAAAGTAGGGATCTACACCTACACATACATAAAAGCTGATTTCTACAGATTTTAATGAATCACTACTGATCTCATTCAAGATGATGATACCCATATTACCCAACTGTTTCCCATAGTATCCATTAATATTGGTCTACATGACGAGTTTTGTTGGAAGCTGAAGAAGGCCAGAGAAAGGCCTAAAAGTCTTTCAAATCTGACTGATCAGTCTCACAGGTGTTTCCTACCATGTATCACATGTACATTGACCTCACTAAAACCCAAGACAATACAGTCATGGGTTCTCAGCCCAGGAGTTTCTTTCTCTCCAGTGAGGCTCTCTGGAGAGAGCAGAGCACTGCTGTGTAAGGTAGAGTGATGTGACCAAGCATTTGGCAAATGGATAAGCTCTGCAGTGACTGAGTTACTGGGATTTACTTCCCAAATTTCCTGTCACTGGTCAACACTTATAAAACATATTAGTATTTATCATTAAATATTTTCCCTAAGAAAACTTGCTCCTGTGTAAAAAGAAATTACACAGATCACCATTCCCCACCAAAAGATGTGAGAAAAACATTTAAAAATGACCCAATATATTTTAAATCCTTTAACAGAATTAATTAGCTGCCTTTCTGCACAGAATCAAAGTCTTCTCTCTCTTTTCTAACCAATATATAGTCCTGGAATTGGAGAAAAGGAGAAAACAAATTTTTTCTTGCAAATAGTGCTCACACTGTAGTGTTTTATGCCTCTTCCAAAATACCCAATTACTTTTCACATTGGTAGTTCTTATGTCAACTGCAAAGAAATGCCTGAGGGCTTTCCCTTTCAACAGGTTGGCTCTTTTAAAGAAATCCTTGGTTTTAACAACCTGGAAAGGGACATTTTTCTAATGCAAGATGTTCTGAGCCAAAGTAATTTCCCATGTCTGCTCTGAGAGCTGGAAACATTTTACGCAGAACCTTTGGTGTGTCTTTCCAGAATAGTCACTCAAAGAATTTTGCAGCTTCATTTCAACAGATGGATGCACTTTCCACACCAGCAGGATTGATTAGAGTTTGGTCACTGTTTTCATAATTAATTACATGGACATTTACCACTGAATGAATGGCAGCATACCAGTTACTATGGCTCAAGACTTTGAGATTTTATGAGACACGTTGTTTCTGAAGATATAATTTGCTCTTGAGTGAATGGATAAACTTGAGACATTCATAACAGTGTCTCTGCTGATTTGCACAGTAGTGAAATTTACGCTAATGTGAAATGGACAATTGTGGGGGTTTATTTATCTGGGTCACATCCATCCTAACCTGGAGTTCTTCAGGATGGGATTACCAAGGACATATGCCTCTTTCTTTTTGTTGGTTACTTTCTAGAATCCTGCTTATTGTGAGCATTTAGACTCCCAGTTTTTCCTAGTTTTGATTTTTTCCCTATGCCTTGCTAGACACAATATCTCTTTTGATTATTTAGTCTAAACATAACTGTGTTTCTGTCCTACTCCTCCTAAATTCTACTTTCTTTCATGTCTAACACCTTCACTCCAAGTTTATTTCCTTTTCTTTCCTGTGAAGTTTCTACACATTCTTTTCTCTTTCCTCTTTTCCTCTGGCTATCCCGATAATTTTGTATGGTCCAGTTTGACTTCATTTGTATTTTTCAGTAAATTTATCTACTCTCTAAGCCCATCCACTTTTCCTCTGCTCTAGGAATCGACTTCCATTTAGTACATGTGTCTTGTGCGAGCTTCGTGCCTATCTGGGAGCACTACATATACCATACTCCAGATTGTCTTAAAACCCTGGCAGCCAGTCTGCAAAATTGCTGTTGTTCATCCTTTCAGTAGGGTTATCATTTGTAAACCAAAGGACTTTGCACTTACACACCTCATTTTGCTGTCTCCGGTTAACTGTCAGATCCATGAAGCTTCTTCATCAGTGATTTATGCAATATACTCTGCACCTGAGGGTCTACTACAACTGCATCCAATATTTAGTTCACTTTCTCTGTACTCAGGGCAATTCTCTAGAATTGTTATCTAGATCAGATTAATGAACGAGCAACAAAAAGTCCATTATTCTGGGATTTTAACAGTGTTAAATGCACAAGCTTCCCCACAGAAGTGTGTTAAAAGTCCACAGTGCAGCTCATAGGATCTGGGGGTGGGATATTACAATCTCTTTGAGAAGACATGCGCAGGTATTTTGCCCATTTTTTTTTTTAAAGAACTTAAATAGGTATTTCAACACCTAGCACAAGAATTTGTATGATTAGGGTGAAGTTCACTGTTGGGAGGAGAGACAGTATGAGACCTCTACATTACTCACATCTCAACTGAGTATTCAGTGAGTAAACAATGACCAGGCCTTATCTTGTATCCCATCCATAAATTAATTAGATGATGAAGTACTAACTGTTTATCCTAGTGATTTTTTTCATCTAAGTGCGAGGTCTTGTACATAAAATATGCATAGCACTGCATTGGGCTCTAGGTTTGGGGTTGATCTCACTTGACTTTATGTCTAGATCTCAGCAAGTCATCTAACTTCTGTTTGTTGCCAGTGGAGAGAAGAAGTCCCATTCACAACGCGAACTGTGAGCCCACACCAATTTTACCCAACCAACCCACTACACTGGTGCTTGCTTTGAAAAGTGGAACAAGCCATGTATTACAGAGATGTAGGATCAGGGAAATAAGTTAGGATTGAGAACATGGCCACCAGCTGATTTCCCGCTGATTCTTAATTTAAGTGTTGATTCACTTAAACTGTTTCTCTCTAACTGTTTTGGTCTAACTCCAAAAAGTATTAAAGTGTTAGCATGTTATTTATTCTGTAAAACTATTTGGCTCCTCCTATATAGAGATACAGATATAGATATATATATATATATAAAGAAAATGCTGAACACCTGTCCTGCATAACCCTGTTTCCTTTGACACTGGTCTGGGGTTTTATGCAGTTATCCCACCACTCCCACGGCTGCTTTGCACTCTTCTCTACCACTGCCACAGTGACATTCATGTGCATGGCCCTTTGCACAGCAGCTGCCAAAGAAAGCTGAGCACACAATCACTTCTCTCTGTTTGCTCCTGTTGTTGTCGTGATTTATTAGGTACAAAGGCAGGAGACTGGCCCCCCCGCACAAGTCGGAAATAGAGTGTTTCACCCCAAAAGGGAGTATGGGGAATGGTGGGCGAGCTACAATGACCAGGTAAGCAAAGAGCAAGTGGCCTTAGGTCAGTGTGATATGTCTGTGAACAGAAGGAGCAGCCCTGGATAATTCCAGGCTGGATCCTCTGTCTGTAATTCCTGTGTATCCCATAAAGTATGTTTAGAAAAGAAAAAAAAGAAAGAAAAAGAAAACGTGTTGCCACTGCTGATTTATATGTTCCATCTGACTACAAAAAAACCCTGCACCATGTTCATTCCAATGATCTGAACCACATGTCCTGTGTGATTTTGTTGTAATATGGTGCTTTGGGGAGGAGAAATCTTACACCTGACTCATTAAGCCAGTCAGACAGATGAAAAGAGGCAGCATTCAAACCTGGAGTAAGGGTAGGTCTACTACATATTAGGGGTTACATTAAGTCTAACCAAAAAATTTTCTAAAAGGGCGGAGAAAAACTGATTGATAAAAACATATTCAGTATGAAAATGTTGGTTCTTCTCAGTCAAATATCTTATGGAAAACTGCTGACTTTTACAGTTATTTTAAGGAAAGGTTTCAAAGTAATTTTAAATACAGTTTAAAACATCTTCTTAATAACTTTCTCAATTTAATTCATATATTTATTTTCATTTCTTTATCATTATATTTTGCATGACATTAAGCATCAATGTTACAATTTAATGAATATCAGATACTAGATTTTTTCAACGTTACTAGGGTTAACTGCTTTAGTATGGCCATTTTGATGTTTTTCCTATTGAAATATTTCAAACTACTTAATTCTGTGAAATACTTGGAGATTTCAGCAATTCTCATTTTGTGTCTAGTCAGATTCCCAAAAGTCGAAATCTCCCATGGGACAGATTTTCCATTTCTCCATACATGTCCTTTCATAAAGGAACAAGCACACACATGCCAAAGATGGTTATACATCTTTCATGAAACAATGCTCTTAAGAAGCATTGTGTCATTGTGTTATGTTCTACTAAATGTAAGAACCATTTTACCATTTGTGAAAAGACCTACTCATTCCTTATCAAGCCCTGTAGGATAATTACAAATGCAGCCTTAGAGCACAGGGTGACCAGATTATACCATCACTTTTCCCAAGTGTTACATCCGTTCGGAAATTTTATCATTGCAGGAGGGTGTTCAGTGAGACATCTGCACAGTGTTATGTTTGGTACAGCATTCACACACATACGTAGGGCCTCAACACTCACACCACATAGCACACACCTGAGGGCTTCTGCACTTAAAGTACCACCAGAAACATTGATTGCTGAGTGTTGTACACAAAGTATATTTTTTGTTGACTGGAATGGTTTCTTGTCTATGTGTCATCTGGAATTTTTTTCTTACATTGCATTGCCTTCAGAATTACTTACTCTTCTTTTAAAAGCTATCTGAAATCAATATATAATGGAACTTTGAAGAGCGGAAAAGTACATGTAATTGTTAGACAACTTTATCTTGTTGTACATTATTCAGCTCTGTTTTACCTGGACATATATACACATTTGAAAAACTTCTTTTTTGTATCTTCACAGTGAAGAATCTGTTTGCATTCCAGACTGTAATCAATCTAAGTCAAGTAGAGAGGAGAAAAAGGTTCCTGTTAAAGATGATGCCCTAACAGTCACAAAGACTGGAAACTGTGTCAGTCTAATAGTTCCACAGCAAGACTGTCAGCTTCAAGACCTACTCAAACAGTTAAGAACACCTGCTGCTTAACAGAGAGTGTAATTGCATTTGGTGGCTGGGTTTTGTTGTCTCCAGCGACCATGTCCTGGCCAATGGTCCTTGTCCAATTTTGTGAGCTCAGCAGAGTTGCCATTGAATAGCCTGGGAATCTCCCAGAGAGAACTCAGACATTGTAGGGCAGAAAGTAGATACATTCTCGTGTCCTAGTAAATATCCTGTGCTAGAGGTCACTGAGATGAAGAGCAGATGGAAAAAGACATACAGGGGCCTGACCATTTGTGAATGATGAAAAACTCATCATCTCATGGGACAAAGAGGTCCCATGATACTGACCAAGACCCACTTACAATCTTTCAGTCTAAATAATGCCATGCAATTCATACTAGGCAGTGCTGTTCAGCTCATGTGTTCAAATCTCTCGTGCAGCATTATATTTGTGTTCCAGCCCTAGTGTGGACATTTTCCACATCGGGGCCTAACTATCCCTTTATATTAGTATTACGAGTGGATTTGGATTTTTCAAAAAATGACATAAAAATAGAAGCAGTGTGTACATCATGTGATGCCTTGTAAGGCTATTTCTAATTAGGGAAGTTACGACATCCTGCATCACCTGTGAGTATCATTCACACATATATGATAAAATTAACTATGGAATGAGGAGTTTTATGAAGCTTTCACAAAGCAGGCATCACAGCACCAGTTATTTTGCATTTCTTGCATAATATATACATTTTTTATTTGATTGAATGCAATGAATAAGAAACTGCTTAATAACTCACAGGAGTAATTTTCCTGCTGATAAGTCCCATGTGCAAAAAATATTTCTGTAATTATTTATTAGGCATGCCAGACATGTAAAATTCCTCCAATTGCATGCTCTTTGCAGAAGATAGAAGTCAAATCAACTCTTGACTTTGGAGAGACAACTGGGAGAGGTTTTTTTTTTCATTGGTTTGTTGGTTGATTCATTGGTTGGTTTTTTGTTTGTGTGTGTGTGGTTTTTGTGTTTCTTTTTTCTTTGTGCATTGCTTTTACACTTGATTTAAATGTCAGGTAAGGTAATGGTTTCTGTTTTTCCCAATTCCCATTTCACACCTTTAGCAACAAAAACAATGAAAAATCATGTTATCCAAGTAATGCTGCAAACACCTTAAAGCATGTTCTGCGTCAGAAAGTGGAACTCTGAGTTCAAGAGGTGTCATTGTCCTTTCTCCATCCGGTGAATAGAATGTTCCAGTGTAGCAGAGATGTGCTCAGAGATACTTGAAAGGGCATTTTTCCAACAAAAAGCACAACACAGCCCTAGTTACCTTAATCAACAATAGCAATGAGGTCATGGTAGCAGCAGAAAGAAGACACACCTCATACCAGGATCGTTTTTGCATTTTGAGTAATGATCACTGATGTACTAGAAATGTTTCATACCAGATCCTCCATTTCCCAATCTAACCAGGCATGCTGCTGAAGCATGCCAGAATTAGCATCACAGGTAGCTGTACTGGGAAGTCACTGGCAAAGGTTTTGTCCATCAACTCTCTTTCACTTTGTAGTTTCTTTCACAGTTACACGTTAAAGTCACACTTGCTGCTCACAACAGAAAACTACTCTGAAAAATAATTGCAAATCACTGTTTATTTCTCGAACTCAGGACATGACAAAATTATTTTTTGCCCTGTATCATTCCTCTTTTCTGTTTCGTTGTCATTTATTTCCATAGAAAAAGCAGTATGAGATTAATTTAAACTAAATAACTTGAATGATATATCACTAGCAGGGTATTTGTGTGTGGCAGAATTGTCTTTTACCTAGGGAAACAATTACATAGGCATGTAGAAATTTTCTTAAAAGCCTTTTAAAATTAGAGGAATAGAACAAAATAAAACATTACAGTGGTAGAATTGACCTAAGTTAGACACCTCTGGTTCTGCATCCAGTTATCCAGGTTGTTCTATACTTCTGTGAGAAACCATGACTTGCTTCTTCATAGCTGTATACTGAAGTTCACCACTTCAACCACTTATTTAAGCTTTTAGCATGTTGCAAGCCACTTGCATTCTCCCAGGGGTGAAGAACTTGGGTCACTACAAGCCAAAGAAATAATGATCTGAGATTGCAGGAGACAAGATGAAAGAAAATGCATATTTGCCCCTACTTGAATTCATCATAGGCACACACACATACACACACCATCCTTTACGAAGAATCAAGTTTTAATTAAGTCTACAGATAGCACACAAATCCTTTCCAGGCAGACTAATTATATCATTGAGTCTTTAATAAGGTTTCAGCAGAGGAGTCTAAAAAGAGAACAGGTTCTTACTACTTACTTTGAATAATAAGGGTTCTCTTAGGCAGAAAGTTATATGGGCTGAGCCAAGCACAGAAGTTTATCCTGCTTATCACTGCCTGCTGCTTCCAGGGATAACATGGAAAGACTTCTCCCTTAAAGATGCAAGAAGTCTGCACAGTGTTGGAGATATACATTAATTGCAGCACTTCAGCCATTGAAACATCTGGGCACAAATTTGCTACCAATTTTAGCTCCATAAAATTTAGACCAGTGTTATAAAATACAAACTTCTGTTCGTGGACTTAAAAATTTCAGAATTTGAAACCATTCTTTATTGTAGCCACATGAGGACAGGTTGCAAACACATCATATGTGTCTCCATCAAGTATTGTCCAGTGTGTGTTTGCAGTTGTACCATTTCAAACTTGGAGCTAAATGCCCATATTAGTATGACAGAGAATTAAAATTCCCTTACATTTTTATGGTTCCACTTATATTTTGGTTTCCACTGTTGAATAATTGTTGTTGAATAATATTAAGAAACTATGCATTCTGAGATTTCTTAAAAAAAATTAATTCCATCATTTAAAACTGATTTTCCTAGTTCAGTCAAAGCTATTAAGAGAACAAGTGACTTATTTTCAAATTGTATATGCTTTCAGTAACTGTCCCCAGTACCAGTCCCTAGGCATTCAGCACCAGAATTAATTTTAGCAGCTCTGGGTGCTTAATGAGAACAGCACCCTTGTTAAAATATGAGAATTTTCAGCTGCTATGTCTGTAAATTCCTCTTCCTGTTTTTCATTTCTTCTGCATTTTGAAGTACCTTACAAAACACATTTGCTTCACTAGCATCTGGCTAAAGAAAGACTTGTGGCAGACCTATGCACCATCTCATAAATAATCATACAACAGAGGAAAAAATACTGCAACAAAACTTCTACTACCTCAACAAAAACAAAAGACAAAGTGATCCATTCTAGACAGTTAAAAAATGTGTAAAGGGAGGGGAATATTTTTTTTACACCTAAGTGTATAAAAGCAGTTAATACTGCTCGTGAACAGAAAATCCTTAAAGACAAAACTCAAGTGTCTCTAAAGAGATTCAGTAAGAGAAAAATATGAGAAACAAAATGAATTGCTATTCTGTCATCAAATGGACAAATGTAGAAGAAATATTTCAAATATCAGCTACTTCAAAGTTTTCTCATTTATTCTAATTTCATTGCTTGTTCATATCATGTAGGCCTAGCAGGCAGGGAAAAAGCCAGTCTACCAAAATCAAAGCAGCTTTTAGTAAAGACAATGGAGAAACAATTACTGTCTGGTTCTCAGGAAATCTCTCTTGCGCATAAAGCTGAACCAAATTAACCTTTAGCAAAAAAAATTAAAAACAACAAAAAAAAATGCTGCAAAAGGCTTTGTTTTTAAGACAACAAAACAAAACAAACAAACAAACAAAACAAAAAAAACCCAAAAAAACAAACACCCAAACATTTTGGTGTCACGAGTTGAAGTTTGTTACATTCTCCTCTGCTCTATTCAATGCAATGTGCCAAGAGAAGTGGCAGAGCAGAAGAGTAGGGTAGAAACATTTGTTTTCAGACAAACTTTGTAGTCGAATTACTTTGGGAGTTCAAGAGTGTAATTCTTCTGTTTTCAACCAATGGAGCCAAAATCTGTTGACAAGAAAAATCTAAAATTTCACTATCCTAAAGTTTCTCATCATTGAAGAGTCAGGGCAGAGCTGGTAACAGTAAATGCAAACAATTCCATTCCTAGATATCCTATTCTGTGTCTGTGATCTATCTTTATTTCTCTATTTTTAAGTGGTGAGCATTGCATGGTTTCCAGTTGACAGAGTACCAATCAATACACAGTTAGAGCAGGATCTTAAAGTATTATCACAGCAATTTATTCACAACCCAGTTTCATTCCCATATAAGAAAACAAGTGGTGCTCCTTTCACAGAGGCAAAAAATGATTGCACACTTCAGTCCAGTGTGGACTTCCTAGTCAGTAGGTGCAGCATGATAAAGCATAGAATACGTTTCTGACACAGAAATTCTTTAGCTATAGGGTTCACTCCTTACTGAAAAATTATAGAATCAAAAAGGTAGGAAAAGACCTCTGAGATCATCAAGTGCAATTGTAAACCCAACGTCAATGTGTTCACCACCAAACCATTTTCCCAAGTGCCTCATCCAAACGTGTTTTGAACACTTCTAGAGATGTGATTCTACCACTTCCTTGGGCAGCCCATTCCAATGCCCCACCACCTGTTCAGTGGATGGTGTTTGTGTCCTATTCAGTTTGTAATATCAAGGAATTTGCAATGAATGATGGTCAAGTCTTTCAGACTTTTGCACAAAATTTACATTAAACAGCCATTGGGTCCCCTTCAGAGCCCTCAGATCAACATGACAGCCACACACAGAGATTTCTCTTGGGCAGAGTATGAAAGAAGTGTGAGTGTATCAGCCAAGACTGACCCAAACCCAAACTGAGATTCAAGGAGGCTGGTGACTTACTCTGCTGAAGATTTAACTGTCCACTATCTTGGCCAAGGGCTTGATGCAATCTCAGATTTCATCCTTTCCCTTTCCCCAGGTTTTTCAGCCTCATATCCCTCCCTAATTATATTCTCCTTAACTGTGACCAGAGAGGGAGTAGCATGTTGCCTTCACAAAGTCTTATCATCTGACCTTCAGGCCATGAAAATATCTACATGCATTTAGTACACTTTTAAAAGATTTGTACATCTGTACTAAGCCAGTACTTGAAGTCAGGAGGGGTGCTAGAATACACCACTTTCTTTGGGCAAGCATTTTCACTTGCATTGACTAATCCTTCATGTTAGTGGCATTTATTTCACCCCTGTGGCAGGCAGGCCTGTCACAGGTCCTTCTAAGATCTCACCAGGAGAACATCCAGGACTGGATATGAGTCCTCTCTTTCTGCCTGATCAAAGTTACAAGCGCCAGATCATTCTCCCTCCCGGTCCAGGTCAAACACAGCAGCAGCTGGGACAAGGTTTCATGGTCATCATGCCGGAACTAGAGGCAAGATCTCATCTGCCAAATAGTCCAAATTCTGCTTCTGCTGCTGTCACTGAGATCCCACTGAGCTCAGGACTCAGCACGACCTGTGAGCCAGGGCTCTCAAACAGTTCTTAACACCCACAGAGTATGTGTTGCAAGGAAGCAAGTGCATGGCCCTAAGAGGGAACAGTTTTACTCTGCAAGACATTAGAGCCAGCTCCTGCTCAGCCCAGAACAGGACCCACAGAGATTCAAAGAGTCAAAGTGAGCAGTACACAGTTTGCTTTTCCTTCTTGCTCTGATTGGGGTACAGCAGAAGGAAGGGATTGTCTGAACAGCAAGTTACAAGCCACCAGCTCTTTTGCCTGGCATTTTGGGGGTAGGGGCCTAGCAGACAACTTCCGATATACAAATAACATCCTGGTGACCATTGCAGCAAAGAGGGGAACCCATACGTTCTTATACAGCTCCTTTCCCAGTCCTCTCTCTCTTAAAGTACCCATTGTTTTACATTGTGTTTGTCTACTGGATTCTGTCATGCTGCTTTTGAAGGGGAAATTTGTTAACATATGTTGTGTTACATGATCCATCACAATTTCATGTAATGTAATCACAGACGTGAACCCACCAGGAGGTTTTATTCTACACTCAGCATGCAACGTTTTTTTTTTTTAGATGGCCAAAAGAGCTATTAAATGAATAGTTTGAGGAAAGCCTCCATATGAAGGCTGGTATAAAGTCATCTGTATTTAGTAAAGTATGTGCTTTGCGAACTATTATGCTGCAGGCTAACATATGAGGATATCTATTGCAGACTTAAAAAGCAAACAAAAAACAAATTTGCAATAATCTGCCAGGGTCTCCAACACTGTTGTCTTTTCACAATTCCTAAATGGCTGTAGCAAATGTTTTGGAAACCAAAGTGAATTGTCTAAAGTTTTAATGCATTTTATATATAAATCATGTTTATTTGTATGTGTAGACTGTTTTTCCTGTTGACATCATTTCAGAGTCATTGTCTGTTTCAGCTAAGAAATATTTCTAATATCCTCCTTATTTCCAAGAACTATATGTTAATGTATGTGCGAACACCAGCTCATCAGACTGAGGAAGATGTAAAAAGAAATACTATGTATGTATAAAGGCCACAGCTGGCTTTTCTTAGGTATCAAGAAGAGACAAATAAGCACCTTTGATAAAGAGTATGATGGGATCTGAAGAGAATTTACCCTAAGAGGATTCATTTTGCAGAAAACTAGAGCAAAATGTTTGTTGCTGTCTCCAAACTCATGTTACCATGAGGAGTTGCTTGTATAGCTTGTCTGATATTTCTTTCCTACTAGGAACATAGTTTCATTCTCTGAGCCAACCTGCAATTTGAAAAAAACAAAAATATTTCTTTAATTTAGTGGCAGGTAGCTTACCAAGTACTTTGATGAGGAAGTTGTTAGCCATTACCTACAACCAGTATAGCCCCTTTCTGTGTGTTGCTCCAATGCTTTCAAATAGTGGGACATAAACAGATTTTTTCCCAGCCTTAACAGATTAGGCTTCTTCATCTCCCAGTCTACAATCCCTGCCCCATACTAGGAATCCATGTTCAGAACACTATACCAAGCTCCTTACCACTGAAAGCTCCCAGGCCAGCCCACACACCTGCCCCTGCACTCTAGTCAGTCTGTCTCTCATTCACTCTCTTCAAGCATTTAATTCTACCTCACTCCCTCAGTATATGCATGCCTCAGTCCCACAGGCCCTCTTCCTGACACCAGTCCAATAGAAGGGAAGCCTCTCTCCTAGGATGGACACTGCCTATGTCCAAAAGGCCTCAACAGAGGAGTCAGCAGTGGCCATGAACTAGGACAGGACAGCTGATGGCTGGGTGCACAGCTGGCCTGTGAAATGAGCTGACATGCTGCTTGCTTTCCTAGAACATACAGGTATAAAGTATAGATACAGATATAGATATATTGCAATAAATAGATATAGATGAAATTACAGTCAGCTTTATGGTGAATATAAACTCACCATAATACAGTCATATTTATGGTGAATATAAACTCTGAAATACCATATACCCTTGATATAGATACAGCAATTATATTTTTAACTTTGTTGCAAGTTACCATCTTATCTCATTTGTGTTTACAGCTCTAATGGGAAATCAGTTTCCTGGGCCCAGAATGAGAAAAGCAGCCGAGGAGCACACCTTTGGCAGCGGTTGTCAGTCCACATCAACAAAAAAGAGAACCCCAACCAAACTGCAGTGATCAAGCCTTTTTCTAAAAGCACAGATAGTAGCCGACACAGTAGCAGCGCTACGTTTCCCGAGGCTAGTGCCAAAACGCTTTATGACGTTTCGGAAGCCGAAGAGCAATACCCAGCTCAGTATCGACCACAGACTCCCTCACCAATCAGCACTTTGAGCCACAGAACTGCCTCCGTCAGCCGAACAGAAGATGAAGCCCCTACCTTCCAGTCAGAACCTCCTCAGCGAAGTAGCTCCTCTCAAGGTTCCCTCATGGAGCAGATCAGCAGTGTTGTTACTCGCTTCACAGCCAATATCAGTGAGCTGAACTCTATGATGCTTTCAACACCTACTCCAGGGACAATGGGGGCTGCTCCTCTCTGCTCTTCATACCTGATTCCACGGGAAATCCAGCTCCCTACAACAATGACCACGCTCGCAGAGATCCAACCGCTTCCTGCCATTGAAGTCAATGGCGCTTCACAGTCTGCTAGGAAACCCTCAAATGACAGCATCAAAGAAGGCACTTCAGAGACCCCAACAGCCAAGCAAGACCTGGAGGAGTTGGTGGCTTTAACTCCTCCTTCTCCGTTTAGAGACTCCATTGATTCTGGAAGCGCATCTCCCAGCTCTCCAGCTTCTGAATCAGCTCTCTGTATCCCGTCCTCCCCCAAATACGACACACTCCTCATCAGAGATTATACTCAAAGTTCTTCTTCGCTGTGAATGTAGTTCAAGACGATGTTGGATCTCGACAACTACAAGCAAGTAGTGAGGGGACAGCCAAGTCTTCAAGATCTCCAGTGTTTACGCAGTCAGAGTGAGAGGCATTGGGTCATCTTGTGAGGAATGAAAGGGAAGAAGAGGAATCACTTGAGAGGTGGAAACATCAGATTAATTAAGCTGATTTAAAGACAAAATGACTCTTGGCAGATTATCGTGGCCTTAAAAAAACATGGGCTTTTCAGAAACACTGAATCTATTTTTGAGGGCTTATAAGGAGTCTGTTAATCCAGTTACATACCAAGTGCTTTGCTTCAGTTTTACAATGAACTGTGTGTACAATGCAGGGGACAGGGGGGAACTAGATTGTAAACAACTGTACAATGGTTTGTTTGTTTACTCTGATCCCCTGCCCAGAAGTGAACCTTGATCTTTTATCAAGAATAGAAGACCAAACATTGAATGTACATTTTCTAACAGACTCAAATCTGGGACCAACCTGTCAAGCTTTCTTTTTTTTTTTTTCTATGAAGATCTCAAAAAGCAGTAATGTATGTTACTACAAAACTTTTTGCTGAAGGATAATGTGTCTGTGATACGTTACACGTGGATAACACTAAGTTGAGGCTTTGCAGTGAGTGACTGCAATATGGAGGGCTTTACAAGTGACTTCTCAACCTACACATTTGTTTATGAAATCCTCTTCTATCAGTATCAAATTTCAATTTGTTAACATTGGATTCACCTTCACAACAACAAAACCCAAGGAAGATTTCCTGACTATTTCACCATGTTGCCAACTAATAATGAAGTAGCAAAAAATATTTTCTGGAGTACTGTTTTGTAATTCCCTTACCAGGGCAAGTTGTTGAGATGAATATTCTCTTTCTAGCAGCACTACCAAGCTATATTATAGCTGCACTCCCTAGTGAAATTAACACATTTTTATGGACAGCCTCATGATAATGTTACCAGATAAAATACTTATTCGGATTCCCATTTTGCTTGTAACAAACAGGTATACACCCTAAGGATTTTCTCCATCCTTTGAATGACAGAATTCTAGGATGCCAATTTCGATTATGACGAATGCTAACTGTCAGTGAGAAAGGTTGTCATAATCATCATTAATATATATATATCTATATATATATATGGAAAAAACCCTGTGTCAAAGTCTGCTTAGAGGTGATTAAGCTAGTCTTTAATAAGCAACAATTTTAAAATTTGTTTCACTGCTGATGCCTTGCAGCTATGAACAGTGACAAAAAAAATTATACATTCAAAGCAATACTGAGCAAAGGTTAAAACAAAGAAGACCTAATGAGATATGAACCAACAGAATCTTTGTTTCTTAGCAACTCATAGAAGAAACAAGGGGATTCCTCAAATTTTTTTTTCCTATATCAAGATAGTACAGTTTAGTGCACTTCATACTGTCACAGCACTTTTTTAATACAGGCAGGGAAGAGTTTTAAAGTTTGAATAGTAGCTAAATAATTTTTGATAGGTGTAGTTACATAAAACTTGTAAGGCAGACCCTAAACGCACACTGTATTTGCTCTCTTCTTCATGACATAGCTGTCCTCAGGTGCCAAACTTTTATGGGTTTGTTTTATTTTATTGAAGGATAGCATGAAGTGATGAGTAATATACTTCAATTCAAGGTTGAGTTGATGTAGCCTTATATAGAAGACAGCCTCAAGGAAGGGAGCCTTGAAATAAGGCTGCTATATTTTATTTTCAAAACCATTAGATCTTGCTTTTTTGGAAGATAACAAATATTTTATAATCAAAATTCATACCTCCTTTTTCTCCCCCATGTTCAAAATAAATATTTGATCAAGCAACTAAAAGATGAAAGCACATTCACATATATTAGCAAAGAGCATTTTTTATTCCTTTAGGATGCTTGTTTCACTATTACATGTTGCACCCCAATTTGCTGCTCAACAACATTTAAAAAAGAAAAGTAATAGATGACTGAATCCAGACCAGCACCTCACAGAGATACTCTAGTGACTCTAGAGCCAGGCAGTGTTATCCAATTGCAGTCTGGGCATGCTTGTCTTGTCAGGTACAGTCATTTATCAGCTTTGCCTGCAGCATGAACAGGCAGGTCACAAAACAGCTCTACTCCAGAAGGCAGATCCCTACACTAAGGCATGACTGAAAGTCCTTGTTGCCCACATGTAGTTCTTGCCTCCTCGCATGGCTGATCAGCACAGACTCAGTTCTGTGCAGATGCACAGTTCCCAGACTAGAGCTCAGTTTTGCCCCTTTGGTTCACAGTACTAGCATGTCTCATCATTCCCTTGCTGTCCACGTCTTCAGGCGAAAGCATCTTCTGTAACAGGTTACAACCCACATTTAAGAGAAAAGCATGTCCAATCAGTCTGTGATACAAACATTCTTATTAGGGGAGTTTAGACCACTTAAATGTTATTTGTGGAAGACTTATATGATAATATTTGTCTCCCATGAGTGCAATATTGTTTTAATATAAACAGATTGTACTGAGATGACTAATGTGATGTTCAAAGGGATTCTATTACTACTTGTTCTCTTATACTTCAAACTATTGAGCAATGTTCTCACAAGAATATCCTCCACCTTGATCCTTCCTTAGCATTTAAGGTCCCCTATAGTCTTTTCTTATGATGGTGGACAATTAATATAACTGTATTCCTGCTAAAATCTGTGGGTTTCACTGCACTGTGAAATAATCAGCAGTGGAAATAAGGATTATACAGACAAGCATAAAAACCTTTCCTTAAATACAAAACTAGTAAAAAGCAGTGAAAAACAGAAACTGTCAAGCTCAGCATAAATATACCTCTTCTGCTCTCAAACTGCATCATAACTGTTGCTCAGAGCTTCCTGACAATGGTCATGTATACTGTCATGACAATTTGGGTGAGGATGCACCATGTGCCCTGAATGCCTGTTTCAAGAGCCTAAAACCCTAATGTTGTGCAACCCAAATTTTAAACGCTTTTGTTCACTCTCACTTTTGGTGGAGTCATCTATCTTTTGCATATCTATCAGCCATAGTAGAAATTTTAATGGCACAAGGAACACTGGATGGACCATGCTGAGGTAGTACCCTCTTGGAGTCAGTCAACTTTTAATGAAAGATGGGCAACCTTAGGGGCATTTAAAGAAGGCAGAATCCACTTTAATTGTGCAGACTGGAGTGCATCAATGTCGTTTTGTATTTTGTGTTTGAATTTCAACAAAGGGAGGAAAGGTTTTGTGGGGAAGAAGGCAAAAATGGTGTAATGCCTGTAGTAATAATCCAAATGAGCCCAGTGGAAGATTTGCAAGACTGGAAAGTTCTTTGGGAGAAACCAGTGAGTTTGACATAAGAGAAAAAAAAATGAATGACAGACATCATGACTTCATTAAGCTGTTTGTATGATAATCTCTGTTTAGGACATTAAGATTGAGTGGCAAGAGTTTTCAGACATAAATGCAAAAGCCACAATCATGAACTTTTCAATCTAACTAAAGAATGTGCAAGTACCACCTGAATGGCTTGAAATTTGCCTTCCAATTCAGTGCTGCTGACACAAAAGGAATTAAAGGATTTGAAACTACTGTCATTCTTGACCACAGGGACCTCAAAAAAATCTCTTATTTCTTTTGTGCTTGAGGCCAGCCCTAAAGAGTGATCATGTAATCACCTCTGGATCTGTGATTTGAAATAAAGTGAGTCACTCTGGCAGGCCAGTTGGAAAGAAGCCTTTGCAATACTGAAGAACTGTATTTTTAAATTGTTTCTGAAGAATGATTGCATGACTTTGAAGACGTGCTTCCTTGTATTTCTATCTGAACATTTGGTGCCTAGATTCATGCAGATACCTTAGACCAGAGATTTTTAGACCATAGTCCACAAATCACTTGTTGATGTTTCATGGAAGCCTGGTTGATCACAAGGTGCTGGCTTCTTCCATTGATTTCCAGCTACAAAAGTGAGATAGAAATTAAATACTAATTCAAAAACAGTTTTAAGTTCTTAAAAAAAAAAAAAAAAGTTATGTTCATTTTCTTGGATGTTTATCCAGTTGCTGTGTTTGTAAAAGGAAATTTTTTGTTAAAAACTGAGAGAATAAGCTATCAAAAGAGAGTAAATGGGAAGCCCAATCCATGACTCTCACTCTGGATGACAGAGGAGTTCCCCTGGGAATGTTTTCTTTAGCGTGCAAGACCAAATTGAAAGACAGCATAGCTGTGGATGTAAGTTCTGTAAAGGAAAGTGTGTAACCTTGTTATTCTGCTTAATACATAATTTATGAGGTGAGAGATAAAAGATGACAGCAACAGACAGCGCAAAAAAGAGTCAATTCCTTAGGGAAATCAGAGCACTGTGCTCAGGACTAATAATGTGACCACAAAATTTTTATTGTGTTGGAGACCAGTGTCAGGATTGACCCCAAAAAAAAAGACTTTGGAGCCTAAAGTTAGGGTAGAATTCAATACCTACATTTTAAGCTCAATTTTAAAACAGCTATTCAAACCCCACCTTACGCCAGAATCTAGCATAGTATGTCTGTGTATGCTCAGAACTAACCTAAACATCACACATCTAAGGATCTTTGTACCCAACTTATGTTAAAACCCATCAAGGATGCAGAAAACACTGGTTCCTATGTTAAATCCCTGCGTATCCCACAAGAGAGTACCCAGAATGTACTGTACAGTTTCCTGGTTGGAAAGTGCTCCAATGACTCAGTGTTGAGATACTCTCTGTTCACTTCCCCAGGGTAGCTTCACAGGACAGAAACAAATTCAAGAGTATTGCAGGAAAAGGAGCAGTGCAACCTGATAAGACATACACTGAATAAAAATAGAGATAATATTTGACCATTTAATATAAAATACTTTAAAAATCTCTGAAGCAGAGACAAGGTATTTTAATTCCTAAGAAGGGCAGGCAACCTTTTGTCTGTGCTACATATTGGCTAAAAAAAAAAAAAGTTAAATACCTCCTTGAAAAGTGTTTTTGTGACAGGAGGGAAGGATGTGCCCTTAGATAACTTTTCATCTGCAGAAATATTGTCTTCCATCTGGAGTTCTCAGACCCCATCACGAAAGGAGAGATTGAGTCTTTTCGGATAGGTAAAGGAGTTAAACTTGAGGTTCCTACTCCTCTGAGACTGCAGAAAAAGGGACTCATTTCATTTTCCTCCAGCCACCTTTTGCAAAGGTGATCTGACCCATCTTTAAAACAAAATGTATAGTTATCTCCAAAAATTGATTCCATTGGAAAATTAGCATTTTCTTCACATTGCATTTCCATACTGGCTCAAATAGAATATTCCTAGACATCTCTTTCCTTGTTGTGTTGATTTCTTGGGCACTAACTCTTCTCACAAACTCCACAGAAAGGTTAGATATTTAACAAAAGGTCCTGACCTCCACACTAGAGCAAAAAACCATGTATTACACTGAATAATTTTAAGTGCTGAAGTCCTTTGCTGGCACTGGCCCTTAATCTATTTGGGTCAATGGAATCATTCCCGATTAATATCCATATAAAGATAATCAAAGTTGGATAGTGGCCTCTGAAGTCTAGATTTTGACTATTAGTTCTGCAGAGAATGATAATGACGGTATATTCTTCCCACTCTCTTTTGAATTGAACAGCAGGTGGATTTTATTAGGTACATTCCTGAAGCTAGGCTCGGTGAATAAGTCCTTCCTACCATTTATCTCTATCAGTCCTACTCTATCTGGCATCCCAATAGGAAAGTCATCCTCTGACTAAATGTGTTAAAGGATGGAAGTGAACATGTCCAAAAGTACCCAAGAGGTCACAGTTTTCTGGCAGTTTATGAGCCTCCAAAAATGAAGTCAATACTCTCCATGAACAAGAAAATCATTCAACCGCTACCCGTTTCAGTGTACACTTAATTTAGTAGACTGAAGTTTGAATTACTTGAATTCACTTTTTTTTGTGGTGGTTTATTATTTTATCCTCAGTTCAAACCTCTCCAATTGCCACCCACAATTTTATACTGTGAAAAGGAAAAGAGATACAGGCCAGTAAAGCATAAAGGTAAGTAAAAAATTCATCTGAATGATGAATTGGTGTATGTGGCTAGTTTTGTCTCACCTGAGCAATGACAGTACTAACAAACAATAAACATTAAGTCACTCCAATCTGCCAAATGGGAACAAATATACTATGTATATTACATGTACTAATAGGATTATATGGCAGCTGCTGGTGGTATTTGTAATTAGAAATCTATATAGAATATAGATGTTTTAGAGAGATGGTGCCAATTCCAAAAGATTTATGTGGGCTACAAGTGCTTGTAATTATTTTTATTTAATTTGCTAATAACGTATGAAGAACTGGTTTCAAACATTCTGTGACCGTTTGTTCTTTTTTATGTTGTTGCTGCTTATACTATTAAAACATAGAGAATGTAAAGTTATTATTTTGATGTGAACTGAAAAAGATTTTTCATAAAATTTAACATTTTTATCAGCTTTGGTTTGCTTTCTACCTGTACAAATGTAATTTATTTTAGCATTGAAGAATACACTTGCTTGTTTCTCAGTCGTCTACATCATGTTATAGTTGGTGTTTATGTAGAGTCAGGTACTTTTTGAACAGTATTAAAAAGAATCTGTGATATGACTGAAAACTGGATTTTTTTTTCCTCCAAAACACAGCTATGTTTTCAGTGCATTTTTCTGCCAACCAGGTATACCTATGTACAAACCCTTGAACTATAATCTTTCTCTCTCTTTTACTCCTCCCTCTCTGCTGCTTTTAAGGATTAACTTAATATTAATGGTATCACAGTTACATAACATCCTAGTATAGTTTGATCTGTGTCTTTTGAAGCACACACAATCTCATTGATAAGGCATATATAGATTTGAGAGAAAATAGTAAAATAATCTTTAGCAACAGAAAACAAAGCTGTTCAACTTGGAATCATATACCAAAACATCATTTTTATAGATGTTGTAAGGAACTACTTTACCCCTACAAGCGTAGATTCACATCTAATCTTGAACTGCAAAAAAATATCAGAGAAAAATTTTTATATCTTTTAACAATTTGGTTTCTAGGGTTCTGCCTTTGTGACCATTAGGAATAAATGTCTAATCTCAGGTCTGGCTACATTCTGTTTCCAGCCAATAGATTTTGCTATACCTTCCCTGCTAAATGCTAAAAAAGCCCCCAAGAAATCAAAAAAACTCACAAAAACAAATCCACTACTCAATAAACCCCAACCTATACGAAAAAGCAATCAAAAAACCCTCCATAAAACCAAATCAAACCAAAAAACCAACCAACCAACCAACCAACCAACCAATAAATAAACCCCACAGAACAAAGCCAACTTTCTAGTTTGGAAATCCTCTCCCTCCCATTCCAAAACCTGGCATTTGTAATAGTCTTCATATTCTTACATAGACTGGCATGAATTTGGAACAATTACACTGCATGTAGTGAAATGCTGAGTATGAACTGCAGCACTCAGATAAAAGCCTCTTATACGGATTATTTTCTAAACACATCTCTAGAGATGCTGCTGAATCAGTTTATTTGCTGTTGACAAATTAAGGTGAAAAATTCATAACACAATGGTAAGTAAAGTGCCCAACTCCAGCTAGAAAACAATGTGAATTCACATCGTGTCTTCGAACCACCTAAAACTCTACATCCCAAAGTAGATTCTTTCAGTGTAGAAATCCACAGCAACTGATTCAGCGAAATATACTGCTTCAGGTGAAGAATAATTTACCAAAAGAAGCATTGCAACTATTGCAATTTGAAGAGAAAGGCTTTGAACACCATATTCAACATCTTGTTTCATTGCAGAATATTTTATAATGGTGTCTGGAACACTAGATCAAAGTTGTTTTGTTTGCAAGAACAGTTAATTCATGCCATACTCTGTGACCACCTTTCAGCCATGTTTCTTCTGAGTTTCTGTTATCACTACAGAGTGATGACATTTAAAAACTAATAAACTAATAAATCTCATTCCAGATTAAATCACAAATCAATGTTTACATTGATTAAAAAGAGAGGGGTATTACTCTATAATACAACTTCAGAAATAACAGGGCAATTAGTAACGAGAAAAGCAAAAGCTAAATTTCTTTAAAAGTTTGGAGTCTAATTTCTCTGTCTGTCTGGAGCTTTATCTTTCTTTCATGTTTGGTCCATAATTGCTATTTGATACCAGAGAAGTCTTACTGCCAGCTTACTTACTTACTCCTCAGCTAAACTAATACTGGATGCTCCTTTCCTTCTCACATCCTTCCTCTGCTCACAAAGGGCTGGAATTTTAAGAATTACCATTGCCCTTTCTGTCTGTTCAGGGACTATTTATTAAATTTATTTTCCTACTGTAGGAGTTTAAGACCAAATCAGGAGTGCGTGAGACATTTATTACTGCAAAGGAAATGGATGAGCTTTCTTTCACATATACATTTGTGGTGTATTTACATTTTTTTCAGGGCAGTAATTTCAAATCACTGTATGCTTTTATTTGTTTGTTTGCAAACCAAGTCTTGCAATTTAGTCAATTTTTTAGACTAAAACAAAGCAATCAGCATGCTCACTATGATTCAAAATTTCCTTCCACATAACTTACTATATTTAACTTCTTCCCAAAGATTAGCAAATGAAAACCTTCACTGTTAAGGGTTTCCTGGGTTTTCTTACATATGTTGTGAAAATACGTGTCATAGAATCACATAATTTTTTATTTTGGAAAAGACCTCTAGGATCATCAAGTCCAAATGTTAACCCAGCATTGCCAAGTACACCAGTAAATCTTGTCCCCTTGCCCCACCTCCATGTGTATTTTTTAACATTTCCAGGAATGATGATTCCACCACATCCTGAGCAGTCTGTTCCAATGCTTGAAATATGTTCACATGTATATGAGTGAGACATCAGATTTGTGCTTATTTGGTGAGGTGAAGAGTAGGCTCAAGTGCTCGTCACAAGTTTGGTGTGGTGTGTTACACACACACTGTGGGCTGGTCCTTGGCCCTCACCAGACTAACTCCCAGAACCTGGTTTTCCTCTACTGATCACCTTCTGCCTAAGCCACTCCTGAGGTACTCCAGAGCTTCCATTATGAATGCTCTTAAATGTGTGTGTAAGCACCAAGGATGTCACTTGAATCTCAGCTTAAAAATCACTTTAGACTGATATTTAACTAACTATGTAGACACATCACTGATGAACCTGGAGAGGAAGATGCCAAGGGGATATGGAATCCTAAAAACCTCAGTATAAGACTGGGAGGATAAGCTTTACTTACAAGTAGAAGATGAACACTAATGGGGGCCCCAAATTTTAGATGTCAATGCCAAGCTCAGAAAAGAAATGCCATTGAGGTAAAATACGAAAAGGAGATATCCTGTATCTATGTAGAAAGAATAAAAGCAGCACATAGAATATTGAGATAAATAGAGGAAGAAAAATAAGGAAAAGTACCCCAAAATGAAAAAGACAAGACTGTATTAGAAGTGAGATGTTTCTGGAGGAGTAGTCATGAAACTGGGAATTTAGGAAGCAGTTGAAAGGCCAACACAATTCTGGAGCCCCCCTGAAAGTAGACCAGTCAAAAGTGTGCTAAGTACCACACTGGCATAAAGCAGAATGTATGGATAGGAGAGCAGTAAAGGGCAGAAAGAAATAATGCAAAGGTGTTATTGAGGTCACTGGATTTCCATGCTGGCGTCATACCGAAATCTCATCACGGTTATAAACTGTGTGAAATGACATTATTTCCTGGTGGATTATTTTGTCCTCTTCTGAGTCTTTGTTATTTGATGAGCAGAAAGATGTTGAACAGTTACATATTTGGTAAGGGAAAATCTGGCAGCAAGTTAGTGCAGCAGAATCAAAAAAAACAAAGACTTGCCATGATCTTTGGTAAGACAAGGCTGGCCAGCACTGCCCATATGGGACTACCAAATATCAGAGAGTGTTCATCCAGACAGGCTTTACCAAGCTTCATCTTAAAGCAATATAACACAGTGCCTTGGCTTGTGCCACTTACAGTTTATCTCAGCTGCCTTGCAAATACCCCTGGGAGTCTTGGTCCATTAAGTCACAGAACACCAGGCTTCTTGATTGCACTGCTGCTTCAAAGCAAACTGCATCTGCTCAAGCTAGAGAAAAGCAGAACAATAGCCCAGTTATAACACAACGTTCATGCGAATTCACATTCATGTGAATTAAAACTCCCAACCACAAATGAAAATCCACAGCTGAACATAGCCACGGAGAACTCACACCTGATGCAAATACCCATAGAAACAGAGGGGAGCTCACTGGGCAATGACAGCTTGAATTCTGACCAAGAGGTGCACATTTCTTATGCCATACAGCAAAACTCTGCCTGTAGCCTTGTTAGAACAGTCTGAATGCCAAAGGAAAGGAAAGAAATATAAAATTGCATAAAAAAGTCCAGCACTGCTGCTAAAGATGACATGAAAATATAGGAATTACCTTTACCTCTATTATACCTCAGTAATCTGATGACAGACCACGGGATGGTAAGTTTTTAATTTTGTCATCATCCTTTCACTACCCCAATCATACAACAAATACACAACACAGTAACTGACAGGGATTGTTCAATCATCTCACACTGCATCGATAGCAGATGTCTTCCAAATAGATTGGGAGATAGAAGCAATGCATCAACACTGGCTCAGAGGGAACACGAAGCCAGCTGAAGGGAGGAAAACATGTTTTATCAAGCAAGGTAAAAAAGAGACTCAGATTACAACAATATCAATCCTGAATAATTTCACCAAAAGTACTGGTGATGAGTGCAAATGAAACTTACAAGTGTGTAGCAGATCAGGGTCTGAGGCTGTGTTCAGGATGGCTGGCAGTGTAGTACATCACAAATTTGGTTTTTTTTAGTATGTTTCCATAGCACAATTTTTCCGAAGAATGTGCGTCTCTTGTTTACTAGAATTCTTTTCCACATTCTTCTACATTTGATAATTTTCACTGTTTTCTTGGCTTTGAATTTGCTCAAAAAATTATCTACAAAAATCAGGGTACCTGAATTTCACTGAAAATCTCATTAAACCCTTTACTTGCCTTATTTTAATCAATCCTTGGTAATTTTGTATTAGTACTGCCCATACTGATTATTTTTACTTAAGCAAAATCACAGAAAAACAATTTCCAGTTCTAATTAAGCAAGTGGGAATTCAGCCACAGAACTACTTAACCAGTGAGTAAGCCTGGAGCTCATTGTTAAGCCCTCTCTGTGCTGGAGCTGGTAACAGCCCATGTGCATCAGCAGGGACACTGTTCTTGGCCAATAACTGCTGAAGGGGGTAATTTTCTGCAGATTGCATGTTCACAAAAATACAGCTCCTGACTAGAGCTGGACTTCCTCCTGACTAATACGCTGTTTTATTCTGCACCAATTACCTTTAATACTGTTTTCTGGGAGAATAAGTTCACTAGGATAGTTAAAATTACATCATGCCAGTCAATCTCAGTGTCAGGAAATGTTCCCATTAATCTTAAATTTACTAGAATAGAATAGATATAAAGTCATGCTCTCCGTTTCAGAATTCACTTACATTTGAAACAGAAAATAATCAGGATAGAACACTAAGTGTTCAACACAACTGGATCAAAGATGAATGATCACTCTCTTGTCAAAATCTCTCTCAATTAAACAAGTTTCATATCTATTTCTTCTATCCTGTGGGAAAGAGCTCCAATGCACTATTCAAACCCAGCCCCAAGGATGTTTTACTGCAGCTGCTGGGACATAAAACCACAGTCACAAGTATAACAGTTAAATTTCATTCTTGTCAGGGATGACAGTGTTTTCATTGCAGCTTTCAAGTTGTGGGAGGGTATTTAGCTGGGTTAAAAACATGTTCTTAATTCCTAATACCCCTGGCTCACTCATAAACACATATTTCCCTATATTTTATATGCTTTTTTCACTGGGGATTTTGGTACACAACTGGTCAAGATGGCATTTTATGCAGCCCTCAGCAAATAACCAGGGCTGGTCTTTCTTATAGCACTGAGTTTTCCAAAGTTGCCGTTTATGCAAATACTAGAATTGACCTTTTTTATTTATTTATTTATTTATTACACTAGACAGCAGTGAAAATATTCTGTTTGTTCGCTGCCTTTTGTTTTCCTGTCTCCCTTGACAGCTTCTTAGCAGAGAAGACTGGTACCTCTGGTGCTGTATTTCTACAGCCAGTCATCTCACACTGCACAGCACCCAACAGGCAAGGGATGAGAACTGCACTCGGGACCCAGGGCTTTTTCCTCCACTCACACACCAAACCAAAAGGCACAGAATAGGTCACATGTAACTACGGTCTGTGTGACAAGGTTTCATTCTTCAAACATTTCAGTTTGTTAGCTGTTGATTCAGACTTGACAGATAATAAGATTTCTGGTAATCAAAGCCACTGTGATACTATCTATAACAACTAAGCCTGGTATTTTCAGTGGCTGATTATATCTGTATTCTCTGAATCATTTTTTGTAATAAATATATTTGCATGAGTAGATAGATACAAAAAGTGGATTCCTTATGACAAAGTGGTAGAGTTTTTTAAAGTTTTTTTAGTAGTATTTTAATACTTTTGTCTTCAAAAAGTTCCCTCAGTCATAAAGATGGAAAAGATAATGGGATTTAGCTCATTTCTCTGCAAGATCACTTCACCACTGACATCGATTCACAGAGTTCCCAAGAGGTAAAATGTTCTCTTTCAAACATTCTTCTCTGAACTTAAGGCTATATCACAAGTTTAAAGCAAGTACATGGTCTGCTATGCATCAGCCAAAATATTGTAACTCAGCAAGCTGACTGGTGCATGACAACACCCCTAAAAAGCAGAGCAACCAAATTTCTTTCTTGCTAGCATTCCTTTTAACAAGAAAAAAAAAATCTGTCTTTAAATATCCAACATTGTGAGAAGTCAAAAAACAAGCTGACAAGGAGGAACCAAGTTCCGAATTATTGTCTGCTAAAAGGAAGGGACTTTTGTTCCACTGCAAAAGAGACAAAAACATGGGGAAAAAGTATGACTACAATGTGATATGTAACTTCTGCCTTTCTAATTCCATTAGCTGTGTTTCCACTTCTAAAAATGGTTATAACATTTTGATCTGCACTGATACAGTTAGCACTGCAAAACCTGAGTGAAGACAAGGCAGTGATAGCGCTTTATGCGGTGCAGCAGACTGAGGTCAACCCATGGTGCATAATTGAAGGCTGACCCTGAGCACATGCTGTGAGCCACCCCTCATACCTCTCACTCAGTGGGATTTAGCTAATTATTTCTATGACTTGTAAAAACACAGTCTTTTTCAGTAATGGGTGAGGATTTAATGGTCAGCCTAAAAGGTCTGAAACCATCTCATCCATCCTACTTCCTCAGCACAACTCTGGTCAGCTTCAGCTCCTCTGGCAAAGTTTCTGACCCAGAGCAATAAATCTTACAGCTAGAGCCTTAGCTTTGTCATTTCTACACTTCCTTTCTCAATTGCCACTCGGTTAAGTATTTGCATAAAAAACCCCCACCAGGCCTCTAAAGAAAAACGTCTTTGCAAAGCTCTTCCTGAGGATTTTATTTCCAAATAGGGTTATTTAAGTACTATTTTTCTTCTGTCTAGCATAATCCTACTTCCAAATGTCAAAAATCCCTTTTGTGGAACAAGAAGAGTGCTGGCTGTCAGCTCTGTGGATTTTACTGTCTTGTCACATCAGAGATAATCTATTATTTTTTCCTTGAACTTGCCTCATAAGGATGAAGAAAATGAAAAGCTATAAACCAAGAGATATAAAAAATGAAATAAAACACACAACACATTATGGAGTAGAGAAACTTGCAAATATCAGCAAATTTTCGGGTGATACATTTCCTTCTAACCTTCTCAAGTCTTTTTATGCCTTATTACTTATTGGATGATCATTAACTTCAGCATCTCCTCTATGTTTCCATCAAACCCCTAATGAGATACAAGAGAGTAAGTTATTTCCCCCAAATCCTTTACAAAGTCTATGCAGAAAAAAGAATTTAATTCATCCCAAATTTTAGGCAGCACACTTAACATCTCTTCTCTCACCCAAATAAATCAATAACACTTTGGCTCATTCTGGTTGCTTGGAGCCAGCTAAAAATTATCACTGAATGCCCTACTAAAGGAGCAGACTTTTTCCCATTACACACTTCTAGAGCTGGCAATTTAAACTTTACAAAGGAATACAGCAAAATCCTATCAAAAAGACCATATTCTGATCAGCAGCTATTATGTCTCACTTTCATCCCCCTTTAGCTACTGTGATTGGTTTTGTGTACTGGAAATATTGCCATTACCATTTCACAAATTAATAAATACTCCAGTCTCAATGCAAACACATATATGGGTAGTTGAATCCTGGTAGATACATTGTTTATCCATAGAATCATAGAAGGTTTTAGGTTGGAAAAGAAATCTAAGAACATCAAGTCCTAATGATAATGCAGCACTGCCAAGTCCACCACTAAAGCATGTGTTTAAGTGCCCCATCCATATGTTTTTTGAACACTTCCAGGCATGGTGATTCTACCATTTCCTTGGGCAGCCTGTTCCAAATCCTGACTCACCCTTTCATTGAAGAAATTGTTCCTAACACCCAATCTAGACCTCTCCTGGCACAACTTGAGTCTGTTTATTTCCTCTCATCCTATCACTTGTTACTTGTGATAAGAGGCTGACCTCCATCTTACTACAACTTCCTTTCAGGTATTTGTAGAGAGCACCTACCATTATTCATCCATATCTACTCTTATTATGCCTCATATAAATGGTGCAGAAATTCAAATCATAAAAATCAAACTTCTAAAAACTTTGCACGTTGTCTTTCATGTCTATCATGCTCAAGATTATTCATCTCGGAAGACATTGCTAGTTATTATATGTTTTTCAGAGTGAATTAGAATACTTCTGTAAATTAGAATACTTCTGTTGTGCTCCCCTTTTTTTTCCCCTGCATCTAGAAAGTTATTACTAGCAAATGTAGACTGCTGTACAAACTGCTGCCCCTTTTCAAATTGCATCAGCCACACTGAGTTAATGGATGATGTTTCAGCAGAGTGGGTGGGCAGCAAACCACACAGAGCTATTTAGCAGTCAGGGAGCCTTTTCTTTCCTTTTTGTGTAAAACCGTTGCTTAAGCCTCTGCAGTGATCAAGAAGCAAGTGCCACTGGAACCTGTTTAGCCTACCTCTCTGGTACATCAGAAAAAACTTCAGGAAGGCCAGTGTAACAAGAAGATTACTTCACAGTTCTCCACATAGCTGCTAATGCAGCAGAATGGGGCAAAGAAATCAAACAAAATTTTAAATTAAATAAAAATAAAAAGGACTACTGAGAAGGAAACCATCCCCACTGAAGAAATAAAAGACATAATGCTGTTCTGTTGACATTCTTTGTTCTCATCCATTACACTTATCGGGGGATACTGAATTGAGTTTGTAACTAGAGGAAATGGCAGAAAGTACCACTTAATTCACCAGAACTGTATTGATTTACACCAGCTGGGTAATAGAGGAGGAAGTGAGCTCAATTTTGCTAACTCTAGTGAAAGGCAGCTCGGCTTTCGTTTCTTTCAAGACTTTGGCTTGGCCAAAAAGACATAAATAGGAAAGTCAGGAGGAGAAATAGAAAGCTCACTCTGGGGAAGTGGTATGTCCTCTGTTGTGAAGCAGAGCTGCATTTAGCACTGTCTCCTGCTTCTCACAGCACTGAGGTGTTTCTGCATCTGAGAAAGCTAAAACACCAGCCTGGGGACTGGCAGTAGTTCATCACAGGTACCACTGGATCTATCTGTGACCTTAGCAAACAGTTAACATCAGCTCATGCCATGTTTTTCATCACCACAGCTCATCTGGTATTGAAAAAGCCCTAGGTGGTTTATATCTAGGACAGATGTATCTGCATCTCACTGCAGGTACAGTGGTGATGCTGCCAAGAACTGCAGCCACAACTCAGAAGATCAGTTCCTTAAAATAAGGTGGGGTTCTACCTCCCATTGTCAGCAACAAACACTGCTGTCCAAGTAGCTTTGAAAACTGATTTGTGAGCATGTGGGGAATTTTCTGCCTTTTCTGCATCTACATGGGTTCATCTGAAAGAGATTCTCCCTCATTTAACAAAACAAGATGCCCGAACCTCAGTACTGAACTTCTATCCTTATAACAGCAGCAAATACATGATCAAGAAGCAGACCGTTCTCTAACCTACTGCATTTTCAGTTTCAAAAAAATCTAAAATATCTTCACAATATGAACAATCAAAACATTTTCAGTGGAAGATTTATTTGTGTCATGGCTTTTGCCTGGAACAGAAATGCATGGGTTCATCCATGATAATATGATATCTCAGATCTTACTGCCTCCTTCTGCTGTTTTGCATGTGTACTGTCACTTTCATCTTCAAAGCCTGAAAGAAAAGAAGTGTTTTGAAAAATAACATGGATAAGTCCCAGACCTCTAATAATAATAGGTATTAAAACTAACAGAGAAATTGAAAGAGCCTCACTTAACTGTCTTTGAATTTTTTGGTATTTCCAGAAGATAGTATATCAACATCAAGCAAATTAAGGACCCCGTCACAACTGCTGCCACATCAGATACAGAGATTCTGTTTTCTTAGCTTTGGAGAACACCCTGTGATGCATGAAACAAGCAGAGCATGCTGACTCGAGTACATATTTTATTGATGTAATCCCATAGAGAATTGTCAGGAAATTTTCTAGGAGTGTTCAAATATTGTATCTATCGATTATGATAAAATGTTAACTTACAATACAAAGTAACTATGCAACTAATACTGAGTAACTCTGCAACTATCATTGGTATTGTATGAAAGTGATCTTGTTCTGATAAAAAAGTATGATAGTTGAGGTTCAAGCCATCTTGAAGGTTCAATTCTCACTTTTCTTTTTTTTATTCCTTGAAATTAATGCCTTCCATCTAAGAAATATTTCCTTACATCATGACATTAATACTGTTGTATAGCAGAGAGACTTGACTGTGTCCATTGAAAAAGAAGACACTTATATCAGATTTCTGGTTCTTATTTTTTTCCTACCATTAAACAGAATGCAATTCTTCATTTCAGCTACTAGGCAACTAACAATTTTCACAACAGTCATCAAAGTTATTCAGAGAGACGAGGAAATATAGTGAGGAGAGACATCAGATGGCTATTGCTTATTTAATGCTTTGCTTGCAAGTGAGGAGATAAAAAGTAAATGAAAAAAACACTGATAATTTGTGATCACACATTGCATAGCATATGCTGTCATAAAATAATTCATAGGTGTTAGGAGAATCATCAAAGTAACTGCTTGATGGTTTAAATTAAAGGAATAGGGATGAGGAGCATGTTCTCCTGGGTTAAATATGCTTCACTGAGACTGTAAATCAAACATAATCAATAGCAAGAAACACTAGTGACAGGTTCTCCAGAGCCACAAAAGATTAATGTAAAAGAAGCAGTTTGGAAAGCCCTCCAGCTTGACACTTTAGAAGGTTTTCATGATTTCAAGATTTTCATGAACATGGATTTTAGGATAGTTTTAGCTGCTGAAAGTTATGCAAAACCACTTGGGTTTGGCAGGGTCAGATATACAAGCAGCAGTCCATCACAGAGATTGCTAACCTCATAAAATTAATTCTGTGACAAAATCAACAGTAAGTGACATGATCGATTCTCTGCACAAAAGTACCAGCTTCAGGAAACATCTCAATCTACTTGTCTTCATTTCCAAATATGGGATTATCATGTATTTGCCTTCCTACAAGATATTAGAAAGATGTTTGGAAAACATTCTGAATGATAAAAATGCCTATATAAGCACTAAACATGCTTAAGATTATAACTGTGCAATGACTATTATTTTACCATTCTGCTCCTGCTACAGGAAACCTGATGTAGCATCCAACATTTTAAGACCACTTAAGATTATCTGATTATAAAATCTAACCTGCCTGCTACAGGCGACACATTTTTTCTCAGATTTTCTTATATTGGGACTGGGAACTTATTTGAAGAAAAATATTGTCACTGTTAAAACAACTCATCCAATTATCAGAACTTCAACTATGGTGAAGTAATTGATAGTCCTCAAAAAACATTATTTTCACAGATTCTGAAATAATATGTAGGCCTGAAAAAGCAATCTTAATGATAAGGAATAAGATCCTTTCTCATTCTGCAGCTGAGACTGTATTTTAGTCCACTACTGGGAAAGTGAAAATATATAATAATTTTGGGATTTATCATATTCCACAGCAAGAATGAGTCTTAGAATACATTAGAATCAGGTGGTAGTCTGGTTTAATTGATCTTTATTTATTTGAATTGGAAATTTAAACAATGCCTGTATGATTTATATACAGTTGCTAACTCATTGTGGAACTGAGAATAGCTTTGCCTGATACTTCACTGGACATTTCAGTTAGTAGAAATGATGCATGGTTGTTGCTGGATAATTCTGAGTGTCTCCTCAGTCGTCTATGCTTCATTACACCACTCTGCATGCAGATGGATCATACTATGGAAGGGTCTATTTATTTCTCTCAGAAAGAACCTAGACAACTTGGTAGAGAGATTTTTTGGCTTTTGAATTGAAAAAGTTGAGTGAATTCTCCAATTTAATCCCATATCTTGAGACTTACTGATTAAAGGTGAAGTGATAATAGCTTGATAGCACTACCAACTATTTCAAAAAATGTCAAAGGTGTGCAAGAGACTGACCTTGTTCCCAAGATTGTTTTGCTGGGTGCTTTTTTAGTCTCAAATGAGATTTGGTTTCGGTATGTGCTACAAAAAGTCACGGAATCATAGAATCATAAGATGGTTCGGGTTGGAAGAGACCCTCAAGATCAACTAGTTCCGCCCCCCTGCCATGGACAGGGACACCTTTCACTGGACCAGGTTTCTTAGAGTTCTGTACAATCTAGCCTTGAACAATTCCAGGATTGGTGAATCCACAAACCTGTTCCAGTGCCCTCACCATCCTGTTTTGGTCTTGCTGAAATCCTGGTCTTCTTCTACCTCTTGGTTAATACTCTGTTTGAGAAAGTTTAAAATCTATCTTCAGATAGAAATCACAGTCTCCACTGTTGCCTGATTTGTTTCTACTTCATCTGCTGTGCATTGCATGGTATTTGGATTTGCTTCTGCTTTGTGTTTTTATTTGATGTCATTCCCAGTGCACAACTCTCCTTGGCAGCAATAGACTGTCCATCATGTGAAACAGACAACCACAGAACTTGTCTGCGTTTTCCAATCCAACAGATGAGTCAACACTGCCTCTTCACTCCTATCTGTGTTGCCATTCCATCAGTCACTTTACTATCTATGCCATCTTCGTGTTGTTTTGTGAGTACACAAAACAGGACATTTTGTGCTCATGTTCCCATGTGGTGTCAAGCTGTTTAAATTTAGTGGCAGGTTCTATGACTCAGTGCTTCATTAGGATGGATGGGATATGCTGTCCTTGCTGTGCATGCCTTCAGCTTCTTGATGCCAGCTACAAACCACAGCAACATATTTCTTTTCTCATGGGGAAAATGCTATCAGCAAAAATCCCAGAACTCTGAATTTTCTCTAGGTGAGAGTGTTCCTCCATTTACATTGACCACCTCCACAATCAAGATGAGATCACAGACTTTTTCATCCAGATGGTCTCATTCAAAGATTTCCAGAGGAATAGGGAGGTTTGTCATTCAATATACTCTGTGACTTTTATTCTGGGTGAATTTAGTGGAATTTCCTTAGTCACCCTGGATAAGCCCTGTTTTCTTTCATATTGTATGCTAACTGTCTTCCCACCAGTGTGACACACCTGTGCAATGTTACACTGCTATCATGCTCAGTGTTAAATTTTATAGGTGCATTGTGACCTCTTTGTAAACCTTAAAGTCTTCCCTCCAACTTGAAGGAATTGTTCCTGTGAGTGAACCTAGGGACAGTTTGTGGAGTTTTAATTTTTATTTGACCTCTGAATTTCCCCCTTGAAGCACACATTCTATTAAAATTTTGACCGAGCTTGCCATGACTTTTCCCCGTCTTCTTTCACCAAGGTTTTAGTTGCACTAATAAACTAGTAACAAACCCGAAAGTTACTGAGTAATAAGCTTTACTGAAGATATGTTTTGCACTTGATGGTACTCTTCCATTTCATCCCTTATGAACTTTAAGGCATACACTTCAAGTTTATTGCTCTTCCCCTTTGTTTCTTCTACTAACACCTTCAGGCTGCTTGCATTTTGTATGCCCTTTACTTGGCTATATTTTCTCCAATGTAAAATCACCCTTTATCATTTTTGTGGGTTAATATTATGGCTAACTGCACCATCTATCAGCAAACAAATTGCTCTTTGATATAAAAACAAATCATAAAAAGCAGCATCCTTCTTCTTCAGTGCCAAGAGAACCTTGGGATCTGGCAAGCTTGTAAGAAATGTTCTCTTCATACTGGTTAGAGAAGAAAGCAAGATTTCTTTCTTTTCCTTCCTTCCTTCCTTCCTTCCTTCCTTCCTTCCTTCCTTCCTTCCTTCCTTCCTCCCTCCCTCCTTCCCTCCCTCCTTCCCCAGATGAAGGACAAGACAGCTAAAAGCTTAGTAAAGTCAAGTAAGGAAAAAAAAAATGTAAATGCCTGGATAATAAATACAATTATACTATATTTCTTGGCTTTAATTAGGAATATAAGTTACTATAATGGTCAATAGTGATGGCAATGGTTTCACTGCAATTTTTTCCTAGGTTAACATCCGTGTAAGAAATGTTAAGCTTATATAGAAGTTGCGGTCCAGATAACAACAAAGCACTTTCATCCCTCAGGGATGACTATTTCACTGTTTGGGATCTTTTACAGCTATTGTAGCTAACAGTAACTGAGAGAGTGTATCCATACACTCAGATCATCAGGCATTCAATACCTATCAATATCAAGATATACAAAAAGTACTGTAGTGCCAACAGAGTCTTGAAATTGATATCAAAAAGGGACAGCCAAAACTTGGAAGATGACCATAATTATTTACAAGAATCCACAGAAAAACAGAACTGAATATGCATGAAATGTCTCAGGATAACTATAAAAAATGCCAACATGATGTTTGGCCCATGGTAAAGAGGAACCTAGTGAGCATGTGCTCTCAAAAATAAGTATGGGACAAGTGTCCTCATGCAAAAAAACCCCTTTAAATAGCTATGGAATTACAAATCCTACAATTACTTAAAATTATGACAATATGCCTGGTAATTGCAGTATCAGAATGAGAAATCACTTCTGCTGTGGGGTGGGGGCATGGCTGTGTGCTCTACCATTCAAACCACGCGCTTATGGAAAGCATCTACTGCGGGACAGTAAAGTCCAATATTCAGGAAAGAGGTTTCATTAATTTTTATATGGAAGACAGATTTCTGCAGCATATAGAAATACATTAGGTATTATAGCTTCTTTCATCTTTATGTATTATTGTGTTCCAGTCTTGGCTATTCCAGAATAATATATTCCAGATCTGTCATAGCTTTATTGCAATGGAGAAATTATCTACAATGCTGACCTATTGTAACAGACACTAGATGCAATCTCATGCATTTATGTAACATTTAAATGGATTTATTCAAATTGGTGAAAACCTTTCTTTAGTTCCTGCAAATAAAGAACCATTAACTGTTATATTGACAAAAACTTATAGACTCTTCTGTGCTAATGTATTCCATTCTCAGTCTGCAGAGTGAGAACATTTTCATAGCATTTCTTCACAGATTAATTGATCTAACTGCAATGAGGGCTCTTATCACTCCTCTGCCAGAGATGAATATCGCTGCTAATCATGATGCAATTGGTGCAATTGTGCTTCACTATGAATAGCAGGGGAGAAATCATGTTTATGATGAGGTGGCCCTGAATTTAGTAAGGCCACTGTAAACAGAGGAGAAAAAGAGCAGCAGTAAGCCACTGTCAGGGTGCAATCCCAGCTGGCACTCAGCCCCACACGCTCTCTTGCCCACTCTTCCACCACATCAGGATGGAAAAATAAAAGTAAAAAAACATGGATTGAGGTAAAGGAAGGTCAATAAGGAAAGCAAAAGCCATACACACAAGCATAGCAAAACAAGGAAGTCATTCATCTTTTCCATAGGCAGGCAGGTGTTCAGCCATCTCCAGCAGAGCAGGGACCCATCATGTCTAACAGTGACTTCCAAAGACAAATGCCATCACCCTGAACCTCCCCTTTTTTCTTCTTCCTCCAGCTTTATCTGCTGAGCATGTCACCATGTGATATGGAACATCCATTGCATCAATTGGGATGCATCCCTTCTTTGTGTAGCCCCAGCCTCCTTGCTGGTGGGGTGGGATGAGGAGCAGAAAAGGCCTTGACTCTGAGCACTGATCAACAGTAACTAAAATGCCCTTGTACTATTAGCACTGTTTCCAGCACAAGCCTGAAACACAGCTCAATATCAGCTACTATGGAAAAAATTAACTCCAGCAAAGCAGTAAAATAGGCAGATAAAAATCCAAAAGCATAGACATCATCTCTGTTGATGAAGGCAGTCTGATGCCTCTCTTTCAAGCAAGCAGCATCACCAGGGTGCCACTTACACTTTTATTGGCAGCATCCCTGCTGCAGATGCTGTTAGTCAGCTCTGCTGGGAGAGAGACATTTTGCTGTTGTTCCTTTGTTCCCATGCACTGCACAGGGTTCGACAAATATAAATGGAGGGATTATTCTCCATATTGTCTGTCCTAGAGGAAAATCATTCTTCTACAGGATCAGAAGTCCACACCAGTGGCAGGGATTAAGTCTCCAAGACTGATACTTTGTGCCTTTCTCCCTGTTTGCCACATCTATGGGTACAGCATGGTGCCTACATCAGTAGAGTATTAAGGATATACGCATGATTACAGCATTTTTTATGTGTGGGGGAGGATAATTTCACTTATCTTCATAAAAACTATAGGTTTTATTTCATTTGGACTCTATAGATCAGCAGTGTAAAGAGACAACTACTTCCAAGAGGAAATTCATCCTCTCAACTTAGAAATTTATATCAGGACAGGAAAAGTTGCTGTCCAGAGATAGCTCACACTCCATTTTTCCACATAACAGGTAAAATATATTACTTGAACTAACACCTGATCTTTAGACATTTAAAATCAAGTGAGGAGGATTACTGATGATGCCAGTTTTCACAGGGAGGCAAATGTAGCCTTTCTGAAAATCTGACAGTAGCATCAATGGGAATGGAACTGGTAACATAAATATGACTGCAATTCCCAAATCATTTAACTGTCAATTAGAAAGACTCAGTATTTTGCAGAGGGAAAATAAATAGCTCCGGTGACTGAATTGATTGCTTCAATGGTGAAGGGGACTCTTCAAAGGAGAGAGCAGTGGATGTTTTTTTACCTTTAATTCTGCCAGTGTTCCAACCATGTCTCCCATTATATCCTCACAGACAAACTAATGAAGTGAAGACTGCATAGATAAACAGTGAGGTGGATTGAAAACTGGCTGAATGCTGGACTCAAAGGGTTGTGATCAGCAGTACAAAGTCCAACTGAAGAACAGCCACCAGTGGGGTACCCCAGCAGCCTGTACTCAAGTCAGCACTGCCTAACAGCTTTATTTAGGATTGGGTGATGGGAGATGATGTACCCCTAGCAAGTCTGCAGGGAATATAATGTGGGAATAGGGCTTGATGCACCAGAGTATTCTGCTAACATTCAAAGAGATCTTACAGGCTGGAGGATTGGGTGAGGAAGAACCTCATGAAGTCTAAAAAAGGAAAACATCAACTCCTGCTTCTGGTGAGATATAACCCCAAGCACCACGGCAAGGCATGGCTAACAGCTGGACAGCAGCTGTGCAGAGAAGGACCAGAGAGTCCTCATGAACACCAAACTGAATATAAGCCAGTAGCCAACCCTCATAGCAAAAGAGGTCAACAGACTTCCAGGCTGAATGAGACAGTGTTGACAGCAGGTTGAGGGAGGTGATCTCTTCCCTCTGCTCAACACTGGTGAGACATATCTGCAGTTCTGGGTTCATTTCTGGGCTTCCCAGTACAACAGATATGGACAAACTGGAGTGAGTTCAGGAAAGAGCCATGAAGATGTCTGAGGCCTTTGGAAATCTGACATATGAGCGGCTATGAGAGCTGTGACTAATCAGCCCACAAAAGAGAAAGCTCATGGGGAATCCTGACAATCTGTATAGAAGAGTCAGGGATGGAGGAAAAAGAAAGGGCCAAACCCTTCCCAATAACACTGACTGATACCACAAGACACAGAGGCCACAAACTGGAATACAGGAAATATCACTTAAATGGAAGACAAACCTCTTTCACTGTGAAGTGTGTCAAACAGTGGCACAGGTTGCACACAGAGGTTGTGGAGTGTCCATTCTTGAAAATTTTCAAAACCCATCTAGGCAAGATGCTGGGAAACCAGCTTTAGCTGACCCTACTTTGAACATGGGGACTAGGCAGTATCCAGACATGCCTTTTCGTCTCAATTGTTCTGTGGTTTCAAGTCTGTAGAGCAGAAAAAAAATAAAGCCCTCTTTTCTCCTCACTTAAACCGCATGCTTTGAGGTAAAAAAACCTTGAAAGACACAATTCAGAATTTCCAAGAGGAATTAGTTTGACTGTTTTTAACTGCACTTCTAAACACTGTTGCACACACTGATCAGCCAAGCAAAAATAATTTGGCTTGTGTGGTTCTTCAAGACTATTTAACTACTCACTAATGACTGCATCATTTGTATGCTCTATTATCTTAGCTTACCCTAAAGTCTTAGATATAGTAAAATGTTCTTCAAGCTGAATTATTTATCCAGGTTTTGCTTTCCTTTTCCCTTAAAAAGCTTTTTAAAATATTCTCCACAGCATGTTGCTTTTGGTCATAAAAAGTCAGATGAAAAAAGTTTTTTGGGATTCTTGGTTATGAACTGTCTCTGCTTTCCTACCTGTACCTTTGTTCTCTGTCTATCACAGATGTCTGCAGCACTAACACAGTTGTTCCCACCATCTTTTAACCACATGAGCTGTTTTGATCTGTTCTAATTCTGGTTCACTTTGGACCTCATACCTCTAGGAAGCCAACAGGACTGAATATCTTACAGAAAGAAATTATTTTAACACCAATTATACCCACTCTCCATTTGATTTGATAGAGAAAACATTTTATTTTCTATAAATTTGCAGTGTTTAAGCAGCTTGCTGATACTTCTCCAGAAGCCTACTTCTCTTTCTGTTTACTAGATCTCAGCAGTATATCCAAATCACTCTCTGCCTTTTGTTACCTGCAAGATCAGAAGTTTGGCTTTAGCTTTTCCAGCTGTTTTTGCTCAGAGCTTGCAGCATCTGCAGCCATGTGCAGTGGAAGGGGAAGAGCTGTGCTTTGTCATTGCCTGCTCAGGGGTCTGAGCTATAGGTGGTTCTTGGGCAAAGGAAGAAACAGTCAGTATTCCTCACAAATAAATTATGTGGGGAAGAAAAAAACCACAAAAAGCTTTTGGGTTCACTAATAATTTTGTTGAATTAGGTACTGCAGAATTTTGTCCCATAATGCCTAGACTGTTTTGGTTCTTTGAAGTCATTTTACAGAGGAGCTCCAAACATCTGGAGCCTTTTGTTTTCATGACATTTCTTTTAGTGACAGATCTGAAAATAGCTCATCAAGCTTAATGACAATGGGATAAGTTAAAGTATAGTTTTAATGCCTCTTCTGAGATGCTTGTGTCTATTTTGTGGCTGATAAATTCCCTGGGTTAAATGACACCCTTGGATAGGAAATGGCTATCACAAAAGCAATGGGAGTTTGACATGGCCATCAAGGGATTATAAATAGCCCTCAGGGAAAACAATATAAACATATTGCTTCCTCTACTGCTTGAATCCACTAATTAGGAAATCAGAATGTGATAGAAAAATTTTGATGGTGAGCAGATGCATTTGCTGAGTGATTATTGCAAGTGTGGTTACTAAAGCTAAAAAATATAGCAGAGCACTCAATATTTTGCCATGAACTTTAGAAGTCTATCAATTCTATGTAAATCACCACAAGTGTGGCAAGCATTTTGCCAAAGAACACCTCTGTATATGAAACATTTTGTGTCTGACTTAGACGAAATAGAGGTAATACATTGATCTCATTGGCACATTGCATTCTCCCTGTCAGCCATGTCCACATGTTTTTCACAGAATACTGTAAACTTTTCAGGATGTTATTGAAATGACTGTAATTCCAGAAGGCCTGCATACCATACATGGGATTCACTAATTTTAGGTATCTGTGATATAAGACAGTCACTCCAACACATTAAATAGAACTGGGTTAGTCCTCCCAGACAACTGGTAACTGAGACACATTAAAATTGAAGCTCATAATGAGCAGGAACTTGTCACTAACATGCAGGTGATCTTTTTGTTCTCATATTGAGGTTGCTGAGAATTCTAAGTAAGCATTGAGTATCAGATCTGCCATAATGAAGTGTGTAAAAGAGATGAGCTTAAGTTAAGATGCTTAAATTAGAAAACCCTGCTCCAAAGCTAAAACCACACCACTATTCATCAAATACTGCTTTGTGGTTTACTGCTTGTGAAGTCTTCTTGCTGTATGTGCAATGACTCTTCAGAACTGCATAGATCATCAAGCAATTTAAGAATACGTGAAAAAGAGTGAGTTTTATTTCCTTGAGCTGTCATAGACCAAATAAAATAGAGACAAATTGTCATTGGTTTTTATATTTATGCACGTTTCCTGATCTCTTGACAATATACCTGCCTCTCAAGATGACCTGGATTCTCTTCATTCCAATTCCATGTTTTCCTTTTAAATTGAGTGTACATAGAAGCAGGATCTGAATAGCAAATCTAAAAATATTTTCTGCAGCTTAAACATGAAGCATCAGAAAGTGAGTGCCTTGTATTTCTTCCTCCCACTGGCACATGTCAGTATCCACCTGGTCCATGGACTTGACACATGTGAGATTACCTTGCTTTTATAAATTCTGTGGAATGGAAGTGATTGCTGTTGATATTTGTTTTGCTGAAAGACATAATAACTGTACACTTCCACTAAAATATCTGTCAAAGACAGATATTTTGAACACCCGTGTTCCAGACTGGTGCTGTAATCATTGATGTGAATTAGGAGCATCTTTACAAGGCTTTATGTTGGGTCTCTGAAACCAATTTTACAGTGAAGTAAATCTGGCCTGCATGCTGGTAACAAAATATACTGCAACTGAATGCATTTTATGTCAAAAGTTGGAGCCAATAATGAGTTAGAGTGAATGCTCAGAGTTCAGTCATAGTGGGTCACCTCTTCAAGACTGAAAAATAAACTTCCCAAGCCAGTAACAACACACAGGTCCTGATCTTTCTCCAAGAGTGCAAGGGCACAGGGAGCCTGTGAAATGTTCCACCTCACTGCATGCAGAGTGTAGTGGAAAATTAGCTCCACCTCTCACATGAAGGTGAGGCTGGAATAACCCTGAAAGTCCTAAACCAGAAGTTATTAAGGTATCATCTTTCACCATCATTAAGGTATCACCGCTCTAGGAAAGAGTGGTTATAAACAAGCATGTCTGTATAAAACAGTCTCTTCAACTGATTGTTTCTGCACATTTGAAACAGTCATATTTAAGACCTTTGATGATATTAGCTTGTGGAGGAAAAAAATAGTTGATATTTAAACCTATTGATGTCATTTGCTTTAGCAATATACTTTTTTTCTTTAAGAAAGAGTAAGATACTGTCCTAGAAAAAAACTGACTTAGGATAGAAGCACTGTGTCCTCATAAGGTTTATCTGTGATCTTTCATGTTTTCCTCTGTGCTTTTCTTTAGCTCTCTCAAGGCCAGATTTAAAACTGAATATTCCAGAGGAAAAAAAGAAAATAAATTAATTTAACACTGTGTAATGAGATAGACTATTGAACTTGTCCAACAAAGCATTTAATCTCAAACTGAGATCCTTTCTTCTTTAAAATAGTTTGTTCTGCATCCAGTGGTTTTCTTATGTCTTGAAAGCTCATCTACTTTGTAGATCAGTCAACTTCCTCGATCCCAGTGACTTGCAAAAGTTATTTGTTGGATCAGAATTGGATGAAGCATGGGAAACTGCTGACCTTCCTGAGAAAACAGATCTTGTCAGAAGCAGCTGGACTTTGAAGAATAGGTAGAATTGAAAACTGGATCTTTAGTTGACTGGGGGTATAGTAAACTATTTCTTAGGGGCTCAAAATGGAGTCAGTGCCTACTCAGTTCCAGAAAACAAGGTGAATGATCCATACTCCCTGGCTCCCTCTGCCCCACTGCAATATATAGTCCACATGCACCAGAAGCTGCCCTTTGACAGCAGTTTATAGGTCTTAATTTATCTGTCTCCCCTCCACCTTTTTTTTAGGCTGACATCTTCACTTTCTTTAGAACTCAGCAAGACCCCTTGTGCTTTCCAACATCTCACACACAGAACTGAAAGTGAGGTCACACAGAAAATTGAAACAGATTTTAACAAGATTAGGTGGCCTGCAAGGTGGGGCAAAGGGTTTGGCCCAAGGTGTTAACCAGCCACTTGCTTATACATAACAAACTCCTTTTGTTCTCTCTTCTCCCCATTTTCCCAAGCTTGTTCTTTTCCAGACCATCTTCATTTCCCTTTTTCTAGCTCCCTGTTCTCTCCAATAAACAATGCCGCATGTTACTTTTCTATCTCGGTCCCATTTTTGCTACCTTTGTACCCAAATTTGATATCTGTGATGCTGTTATCTCGATCATTTCAGCCACATGAGACACTGCTTGAAAGGGTTTTCTAGACCTTGCCACTTCAGCTCCCAGAGGCCCCTAGTACCTCTCTAGAGATGTCAGTGGGATTTGTCTGATTCTCACATAATTCCCCCTTAAACACCTGTAAAATTTGATTTTTAATCAAATTTTTAAAAATCCTTCATGGTGTTACCCATGATTTATACCATCTCCTCTCACTGCTAGTTGTTACACCCCACATTTTCTCATGGTCTGTTCAGCTAAGGCTCAGGCTGGGACCTAGCCTGCCCACCCTACCAGGGACATTTTTATTAAAAAAAAGTTAGTTGATCTTTAGCAATGAGACAGAGTCTGATGCAAAGTCACAAAACTGTCTGACATCAGAAGATCAGATTTTATCTGCACTTTGTCCTTCTTAGGAGGAAGATTTAGAACTGACAAAAACACATGATGGAAACTGGTAAAAAAGAAACATGAGTGAACAATACGATCACTTAAAATTTGACCTTTAAACCACTGATTAGGACTTCTCTTGCTCTTTCATTGTGTGTCACTTCTCTGTTCCTCCCCCCTCTGAATTGCGGTTGCAGGTCATGTGAAGACAGCTCTGAGACTTCTATTATCAGATAACCAGAACAGCCCCAGGCTTCAAAGTAAGGAAACTCTATCAACTTTATTTTGTCCTGAAATATTGATAGAGAAATTTTGTATCAGTGTGTTCTGAGTGGTTTCTTTCCACTGCATCGCTTAAATCATGAACTGCATGTCTTCCCTAGACTAAATTATTTTTAAAAAATTTTAAAATCCTCCAAATGAACTTTCAGTTTGATTTAGCAGAAGTATGATTGAGTGAAATGTTTTTCTGCCTCATACAGTGGTGGTAGGTTCAATAACCAAGAAATCAGATCTTCTATGCTGTTCATGGTTTGGCAACACAATTGCTGTAACAACTCTGCATCAGCCACACAGGCTGCTGAAGAGCCTTTGGCCTCATGCTTCCTTATCTTAAATAACTGGTACTGCACTAAGGACATTAGAAAGATGTGCCCTAGAAATTCCCCTGGAACAGTCCTTGGAATAACTCTGACTGGGGGAAACATCCTGTATTTATTAGCACCATTTGTAAAGTTCAGTGATAAGCAAAAAGCCCCTTGATGGAACAATTGGAAAACACCCTAGAAAAAGAAAGACACAGCCCCACAGGGTAGTGAACACCCATCCCACCCATCTTTAAACTCCTAAGAGTAGATCTGTGAAGCTAAATAAGGAGTGTGACAAAGCAAGCAGAAGCACTGGACCTATATGATATGCACTGGTGGCTAACTCTCTCCTCCTGGGTTTCTTTTGTGTCATTCCAACTAGATGTCCCCATGAAATATCTGCAATACAGAAAACCAAATCCAATCAGTGTGAAGATGAGTTAGTAACCGGTGAATGATTTAGTAGTACAGTTTCATTTATGGACTCAAGGTCATGACATGTTAACAGCCAAAATAGAGCTCTGAATTCTAGGATCTGAGTTCCCATCTGATGGTTTCTTCTCCACTGACAAAGGATAGGAATGTACTTTACAAACCTGTATTCCCAAGTATAAGCATTGATTCTTTCTCCCACTGTATAAGAAGCCATCCCACATACAGAGTTGAGATATTTGAACTCATTTAATATCTGTGCAGAGATGGGTGCTAGGTAATGAAGCCACAAAGTTGGCACACCTTTAGCATGCTAAGTGCTCATTTTTATACATTACCACAATAAAAAAAAGTCATCTCCTGTATATGTAACAATCTAAATCTACAGTCATTGGCTTTTCTTTCTCTGGTCTCTGATTAAATATAAAGATGCAGAGGACACTGATTTTACTGTGCGTGCTCTAAGACAGAGGAGCTTATGTGAATAAGGGGCAATGACAGCCTATCAGTGGCTGCTTTAATGAACACAAAGTTCAAGCAAAGTTGTACTTTGGTTTTATAGTTTGATTTACAATGTTCTCCTGTTATTTTCTTCTTGGGTCATGGCTCTTCATTCCTGCAGGTTGGTTATTCCTTCATTTTTCATACATTCTTTTATCTGTCCTGTACTCCAGTGAATTTTTAACCTTTTAGTGGTGCTTTATTCAACAAACCTACATACCTTATTCAAGCACACAAACCTATAGCTTCCTACAATCTGGCATCAATCATGTTGTTAGTAATAAGCTGGCAAAAAAAAAAAAAAAGAAAAAAAAAAAAGAAGTACAGATATCATCTTCCCTTTTAGCAAATGGTTGTGCATCAACATTAAAGGCAGCAAATTACCTAGAGCAGGCAAGCAACCACCTGCCAGCACTGCTACACAAGTTTTGTGTCTTGTAATAAGCATAAGAAAGAACCTGCTCAGTGTGAGTGAATGAGCAATGTGTGCAAGGGGCAGTAGAAAGCACTTGCAACATTTCTGTGAAAGCATGTAATAAGCACTTTCTGCTCATAGCAGTGCACTGCACATTAGCATTGTTCCAGAGGAAGTGGCTGCTGGCTGCTGTCCCCAGAACCATGAATCAAGACTTAATCATCCTCCTCAAGTCAGTCACAAGGCATTAAGTTGTGGTCTGAATGCCTCAGCTCAGAGATCTTCTCTGAAACCTGTCTGCTAGTTAGCTTATTGCCTTTGTCTATTCTGAAGTAATTTAAATTGAGCAGCAATATTTCACGTAATTAGTTCTACTAATTGTAAATACAGGGTTTGTAGGATGCATGAATCACTTTTTTTTTTTTTTTTGGACAAAAGCTACAAAGCCATCTGATAAAGGAACACTATCCTATTTATTACATTTGCTCTCTAGTTTCAGTTGCCCTTCCCAGTTCATTACTAAACCCTCATTTTGCAAAGCTACTTTAACAAACCTTCGCTCTTTATTTTCTTTTATTTCAAGTGTTCCTTTCTCTGGTTTCTATTATTACACAGCAATGATCATCAATGTGCATGAAGGCAGTCTTCAGGTTCCAAGAAACACTTTATTTGCATCTAAGCTTGTGTATATGTCTGAAGCACTGGTGAATGAATAAATTTCACTATCTTTTATGCTATCACTGTCAGAAGACAGCCAAATGCTGCTTGAAAAACAAACAGGCAATAGGTCAGGTAAGTCCATGAACAGTATTGAGCAGAGCTGGCTAGTGGAGATGCCACGAATGTCTGCAGCTTGGCCATTCAGCTTTCACATTAAATGCTTGGTATTGTCTCTGCAAGGCAGGGGTAATGGCTTGGGCTGCAGCAGTGTCACTAAGCTTTTGATAAATCCTTGTGGAAGATTCAGCTCTCAAGTAATAGGCAGAGATCACATTGCCCTATCATTTTTCCCAGTTTGGGACCACCGATAAGAACATTTTTAGTTTCTCCCTGGATGAATTAAAATGTTAAAGCACTGTCCAGCTTCACTAATGGTGAACTTGCATGATTACATATGAGTTGTATGAGGTCACATGAGGAGTTTGTGGCCTAAACACCCTTCTCCCACTTCCTCCACACATCCAAATTAGGATGACTTCACTATACATGAAGTGTCCATGGAAGCTGTGGTCTGCTAAACACATGGCAGGTATGTGTGTGTAGCTCTCATTATTGTGAATGGGAAGTGGCAGAGCAGTCCAAAGGAGGATGAAATCCCCTGAGGTGTTACTCCAAACTGTTTTTCAAAAATGATTCTCTGTGCTACATCGCTGCACATTTTACCTTAAAACAAAATCATTTTGCCATTATAGTCATGGCTGGCAGCTCATTCTTTAGAAAAACCTGTGTTCGTTCTGATTTTTTGAAATACAACCAGTGAGATCCCCAACACAGGAAGGATATTAACCTGTTGGAGTGAGGAGGGCCACCAAGATGATTAGAGGGATAGAGAACATTTCCCAGCAGGAAAAGCTGATAGAATTGGGGCTGTTCAGCTTGGGCAAGAGAAGGTTTAGGAGTGACCTAATTTCTGCCTTCCAGTACCCGAAGACATCCCACAGAAGAGATGGTGATGAACTTTTTACAAGAGCATGCAGTGACAGAACAAGGAAGAATGGATTCAGACTGAAAGAGACTAGGTTTAGATTAGACATTAGGAAAAAAATCATTACTGTGAGGGTGGTGAGACCCTGGTGCACGTTCCCCAGAGAGGTTGTCTATACCCCATCCCTGGAAGTGTTCAAGGCTAGATTGTATAGAACTCTGAGAAAGCTGGTTCAGTGAAACATGTCCCTGTCCATAGCAAGGAGATTGGAACTAGATGATCTTGAAGGTCCCTTCCAATCCAGGCCATTTTGTGATTCTACAAAATACAGTTTAACTGAAAACAATCTTTCACAGGTGTACCCTGGGATCATGTTCTTGGCACCCTAGAAGTCAGCACGGCCCATAACTGTTATCTGGTTCCACCTCCATGAGAAAAAGATCTAGTTGCAAATCAGGCACGGAGACCACCTCATCAAGGCACATGAACCATAAATCCACACAGCCCTCTGAGATAGCAGTTGATCAGCAGGGCAGAAACAAGAAACTTCACACTTAATTGTTTGCACCAATACTCATGCTATCTTTTGCTTCTGCAATAGGAATTTAAAATCTCACCGGATTGATGTTTCATATTCTCTGTGTACTGGTGAAAATAAAAAGCATGGGAACATCCTGACCAAAGGAGTTTTACTGTACAGTAAAACATTTTTAACTATAAAATAAATTACAGACTACCCAAAGAATCATCCACTGTTAACCTTCATAACAGAAAAAGTGGAATCACTAGAAAGAAAAATAACAATTTAGGGAAGAGGTTAATTATGTGCTTTCATGTACTACTAAAAAGAGTTCAGCTTTTCTAATGTAAATAGCCCAAATTCTTCTTTGAGTGCTTCATTTCTAAGTTAATAGTCTACGAACACCTTTCCAAAGTTCAGTCTGAAAGCCTTTTGTCATTGTATGAAATCAGTTCAGAAATTTTTAAGATTGTTTCAGAATTAGTTTGGGTTTTTTTCTGCATGCAAAAAAAGAGAAAAGCAAAAGCTTCAGGCTTATTCCTCACAGCGAGATTTTTTTACCCTGTGTTAATGAGTGATCTCAACCCTCTGTGCTTCCCCCCACACTCACTGCAAATGCTAAATTCACATTAACTTCACAGACTTTGTCCAGTCTGGCTGCTGGATAACTACAGCTGCTTCTGACAAGCCAAGAACACAAAAGAAGTGAGTGCCACTGGATGAATTGTTGCCCTTCCAGCAGAAGCTCTCTCCATGACTAGGGAATTGTATTTTAGACCCCATGCACTCTGCTTTGCCCAAGACTTTGGAGCGGAGCTCGGCACTGCACTCTGCTTTTGTGTTACTTGTGTCAGGCTTTCCTTGCAAAGGAGGGAGCAACAGGAGAGCTCAGCCCAGGTCAGGTAAGGAGAGCATCTCTTCAGACAGAGCCATGGGGAATTCTCTGCTCACATAAATATCAGTGTGCTTCTCAAAGGCTGCTCAGCACCGTGCCTGGAAATTCAGATATCAAGTATCATTCAGTACCACTCTAGCATTTTAGTGCTACGCAATACTTTACAGAGAAAAAAAATGCATAGCATTTTTATTGACTGCTTTAGGGAAACAAATCTCTCATATGCACTCCCTTCTTGAAAATGGCCATTATACTGAATATTAAATCCATGGAAACATGCTTGGGTTCACATCTATCTGAAAGCTTTAAGCCTTTCCCAAAGCTTGAGCTGCAAGTTTTAGCATGTAGTTGGATTATCTGAGCACTACAGCCACTTTCCTTGATGTTTGTGTCAAACCTTCTGCCCTGGGTAGCCCACCCCTGCCCCTCCAGCCTCAGCCTGAGCTCATATGCCAGGCTGTGGTCAAGCAAGCCTGTGCTGTGTGTGTGCCAGGTGTGACTCTGTCCTGGACAGATGTAGTGAGCTCTCTGCATGGGCAGCTTCGGCAGAGGGTGCAACCTAATCCTAATCCTGCCTAATTAGGCAGAGGATGCAAACCTAATGCCACCTCAAAGCCTCAACTGTAAGCTAGTAACCAGAAAAATTATAGATGATTGATAAAGAAGAAGTTGATAACACATGTACGCCTTCTGATTATTTTTCATGCTTCCTTAAAAACAAAACTCAGGCCAAAGCCAGCAACTGCAAAAATGTAGCGGAACTGAAGTGAATGCCATCCTGGAGAACAAAAATAAATATATTGCAAAATTAGTCATGAGGAAGCCCTTAGTTTGCAATATGCATGTTTTTCTAGGCAAGATCTTGCTCAATAAGTACGTGTCCAACTGGCTAAAAAATTTCCTTATGATCTTCCTAAGATGAAGGCACATGCTGGGTTTCACGGGCCTTAGCTTTTAATGACAATGATTAACAAGTATTTCCAACTAGGTAAGGAGCAATCATAGGATTCTAAAAGTAATCCTGATTGCTTAAACACTCTAATACATCATACACATACACAAGCTTTTTGTGTAGCTATGCTAAGCTCCAGTTTGCAATAGGACTTGCTTTCATTGCACACTCTGCAATGAAGATTCTATGCAGTCTGTGTTCTGCAGTTCTTCCATGGGCAAGAACGTGATTGCCTGGGAGAGAAGAAGATCTGTGTGAGAGAGGTAGACAAACTCTGGAGGTAGAGAAACAAGTAGCAAAGCAAGAATGAGCATGAGAGCAATGAACTTCACACTGAAAGAGAAGGCTGATTCCTTTTCCCTTAGTGAAGCAAAGAAGCAATAAGATCACTTGATGTGGCATTTCATTGGACAGAAGTATCATTTATTTTTGGAAAAATTAATTAGCCAGATTCATTGCCTTCTGCTATAAAAGAATCTTTGGACATCCCAAAGCTGGGACCGCACTTTGTCTCTCCTGTGAATGGGAGAGGACAATCTTTTTGCTGAAATATCACCCAAACTAAGTGTTCGCAAAACTGCTGCATCAACACTGCTAATCTCAGTACAAACCTCCCAGCTGGGGTTTCTTTCTTTGATTTACAACTGTATCACGTGGAGGTTTAACCCTTCCATTCTCATCCACACAAAGCTGCACTTGGTGTCACAGGGAAAAATCCTTGTGGTACAGGACTTACAACGTCCCCTCCACCCCAAGGCCTCAGACCAACCAAAAAGCACAGCATCACACACAGGGTAATCTCACTAGGATGACAGGACACACCAGAAAACCTCCAGAGAGCTGTGCTTCAGAAGCCAGCTGGACACCTTGCTGGAGAGCAGTGCAGGAAGTTGAGGTGTCTGTTGTTTCCATTCCCAGTGCTGGAGAAAGCACTCTCCTGTCCACAGGATGACAACAGTAAAAGAGACTTGATTGCTTTTCTGTACCCTCAGGCAATTTTAGAACTGCTTAAAACTCACAAACCTTCCTACAGTCTCTTTCTGCATTCAATCTGTCACTGTCCCATGGATATAAGGTAAAGAGAGCACTGCAGCTCTAAATCAGGTTGGAATCATATGCCCCATGCCTTTGCAGGGGGCTAGGTAGAATGGTTTCATTGCCCCTTACAGCATTGCAGAAAGATGATGGGCAAAGCTTTTCCTGTGGTGTCCTCATGAAAACAGAGCCAAGATCCCCACACAGGTGCATGGTGGGAGAATGAGAGACAATATTCAGACTGGATATTAGGAACGGGTTTTTTTCACCACGAGGACACTCAGGCAGTGGGACAGGGGCCCAGAGTTTCTGAACACTCTGTCCTTGCAGGTTTTTAAGATCCAACTGTATAAAGCCCTGAACAACCTGACCTCATTCAGAGATGATTTTGCTTTGGCCAGGTTGTTGGGAATGGAGATGCCCAAAGCGCTTCCCACCTTGAATCGTTCCATGATCCTACATATTTTAGACGTCTTCTTTTCCAAAGGAATGGAAGAGAAATCCCCGAGTGCTGTTCATCAAAGCCTGCAATCTCCCTGTCCGTGATGTGGCTCAGAAAGACAAGTTTCCCTGTGCATGGACATGGTCTCCTGCTCCTGCAAGAACCTATGGTCAGATTTTCATCTCTACTTGAAGAATGTTAAGAAGACCGTAGTATTCAAGCAGAAAGCAGAGAAATCTCTGCTAAGATTCATTTTGACTGATATATTTGGGAAGGAAGAGAGAATAAGGAGAAGCCAACTTAGTCCAAGTGGTCACAACCCTTAGAAGCAGTGACTTCAGCAGAAGTCGGCAGGACATAACACAATCTCTCTCCTTGCTTCCTTGCTGTAGAAACTCACTCCTCCCACACACAGCAAGGACTTTGGGCCACAACTGCAAGAGGCATGGATGCATCCTTATGCAAATGAGAATGCAAGTATTGCTCTGAAGTGGTGAATATATGTTTAGCATATATATTTAGCAATCAAGTGCTTCCTTGTATGCATGTAACTCCTGAGCAGAGCTTGACTGTTCTTTAAAATTATCTTGTCCAAAAACTATAGAAGTGCAAAACTCAGTGAGGAAAACCCAAACAAAGCTTCAAATAGCTGTTTATGAAAGACACCCTATCAGGCATTACATTAATCTAAGTGAGAAATTACACTATTCAGATGTGAACTAGCCATTGCCTTGCACAGGACCATCAGGTAGCTTGGTCATCTTCTGTGGACATTCAACTTTTCTACCTTGTCTAGAAAAGGTCGGCCCATTCCTGTATTTTTGCTGTGCTGATAAATGGCAGACACCCGGTTTAAAAGCAAGATTAGATAACTGCAGTAAGATCATGGGACCAGAGGCAAAAGGGCATCCTTCAGCTGCTGCAGAGCTGAGCAGGGTGATTGTGAGCCTTATCCCTGGGCCAGCCCCTGTGTCCTCCACGCATGTCTCATGTGCTGGCTTGAGGCTGCTGTTGAGCAGGAGTTCAAGACAGTGACACCTCAGGCTGCAAGTCCCAGAGCTCTGGAAAAATGAGTATTAGTTCTATTTTGGAAGCACTGCTTTGTTGGTACCTCCTTGAAGAGATGTTGATACTGCCTTGAGGAAGTGCTAGAGACTACCGTGCAGATCCGAGGAGACAAGAGGTTTTCTCTCTTGAACAGAAAAGAGTTACATTAATTCCAAATTATTCCAAATAACGTCAAAATCTGAAAGTGCCCTTTCAAAAGGCATTCAGCACATAAAAGAAAGTTGTTTTCATGTCCTGTGATCAGAGTTTTTCAGCAAAGTTGTGGACTACCTGGAGAGAATGTCTGATTTCTTATGGCTTTGTTCACCAGGAAAGCAGAGGGGCATTTTAATGCACACATTGAAAAATCAGAAATGACATCTGCATCATTTAAGCAAGATTTGGTTTAATCAGAACAAAAATCCCTATGCTTTGTTAAACCGTGTCAGTGTTCAGAAAGGGAATCACCATACTCATGTACTAAAACCAGTCATGGCCTTGGAATCACCATACTGAAATCATCACCAGTTGGGGTGACTATGAATCAAATGATATTTGTTGCAAGCCTGAAAGATGTCCCTGCCAGTGCCTTTCAGAGGCTTCTGTGATGGGAAGTATTTCAGGATTGTGTTAATGTATTCTGCATTTTTAACTTCTCATGCAAGTATTCGTGTACTGTGGGGCAGAGTGAAAAGATGGATTTATACTGTCTCTTAAACAGATGGGCCAGACTCTGCTCCAGATTGCAGCTTCACGAATCTCTTTATACTCGTGTAAAATGGAAGTCAGATGCAAAAAAAATACCAGGGTGTGGCTCAATGCTTCAGGCCTCATTCCTCTTCTCCCATCTCAACACTGCTGTTTTAGAAAATAGAGCAAGTGTAAATAAATATACATTCTCTATGAGATCATCATTGCACATGTCTCCAGAGGCCACTGGGAGTTTCCAGTGGGATGTCTTCTGAAGACATCTCTACTGAATGTGGATCAACACATGAACATTATCACTATGAAAACAATCAGGTCTGCAGGGAAAGTTATGGATTTTCACTCTTACAGAAATCTCCTTTTCCTGTTTGGTAATTTTCAAACTTACATCTTATCCAATTTAAAAAACACATGAAATAATGCATTGTTTATAGTGCAACAGTACCTAGGAGTTAGTTGTCAGACTCTGTTGGGAGAGATTCTGTACAAAAAAAAAATCAAGTGACAACTGCTAACCTTTGTGCTCTGTACCCCTGTGATTATTCATGTGCTAGACAAGATGAGAGGAAAGCTAATGTCTTTATAAATAATTTGATGGATGAAGGGATGGGTGTTAATGTCTTCGAAATTGATCTTAATATCTCTACTGACTTTGGGCAACAGGTTCATTACAGAGCCCTGACAGCTAGGCTCCTGAAACAACTAAGTGGGCCTGCAGAAGCCTGAAATTTGGGGTAAAATGTCAGGTTCAAGGGGGGAATATGTAGAAGGCAGTTCAGGAAGGCCATACCTTCCAAGTACCTCGGCAATGGGGAAAGGAAGAGGGCAACATGTGGCCGGGAGTTTGGGATAAAAGGAGGCTGCACCCTCCAAAACCTCGAGAGAGAAAACCCCGCAGATGTGTGTCTCAGAGGACTCTCTCCCTCTATTTAAATAAAGTTGCAGGACTCCTCTGTCTCCTTTTTAGATATAAACCTCAGTGTTTGTGGATTTTCCTGACAAAGACAATAACTAGAGATAATGGATGGGGAGTACAAACAAAGACAGAGTGGGAAACTGTCCCTCAGTTTCTTACCCAAAGTTGTGTGAAGCAATCCTAAAGTTAATGCAAGCCCTGCAGCTCTGTAATAGGCCTGATATTGCTTCCAATAAAGCAAAAATTGCTTGCAAGAGGGAGCAATATAAGGAGAATCAAAGCAGAAATGAGAAGTGGAAAACTAGAACAACATGAAGATATAGAAAAATCCACAAACAAAACCAACCAAACAAAAAAAAAAGAAAACAAAATGCACAAGGCAGAAGAGGGAAAAAACCCAGAGAAGGTAGTTTTATAATTTTTAAGGTTCAAAATGATGCTGTGACATGTGACTCCTGGAAATGTAACATGTAACTGCTGGAAAAAAAATTATATGTAAAACCCATAACTTTTGCATTTTTTTCTTAAAAGAGTGAATCAAAAAAAGGCAGAGGTATATCTCAGTGGGGGTGGCACATCTGCTTTGTGGTGATTAACACATCTCTGCTGCACTATGGGTAAGTGAGGGTCTGCAGCACTTCCCCCACTTTTGACATGGTACCAACTTCCACCTCCTGAACTGGCTCACACCTGACATGATTTGGAAAACCAGCTCAAATTTGGAGACCTGGAGCCTCCTCTGCCCCATCCCTGCCTCCTCCTGCCCTGACTAATCAACCATGTTGATTTTAACAGACAGGCTTCTTGTGCTTATCTGCTGTATTTTTTGTTTATGATGGCTTCAGAGCAAATTGCCTTTGACTCCTGTTACTTCAAGCCATACAATGCAGATGTGCTAATTCAGAGTTTTGCAACTCAACACATTTGTGTAATTTTGCATTTATAAAAGTTAAAGCACCCCTATTCATATGGATATTGTCCAAAACCGTGTGTACAGTGATTGCTAAAAATCTTCTCTGTGCACTGATGTTCCAAAGACTTCTGTGGCACAAATTCAGAGCAGTGGCATGTATTAAGATGATTGGCATCTCAAAATAGGTGAAAATTCCTTTTAACTATCTCAGACATAACATTTTTGTTGATATTTTAGAAAATACTTTTAGATAATATGGGACCATTTCCTTTTTTTGTAAGAAAAATGAATGAATATTCACTGAATGGCTTCCTGCAAGTGTATTTGAAGCTAAAAAAATCTCATGTTTAAAGATGAGACAGACTCACGACAACTGAGTGGCTTTACAGATTAAAAACAGAAGCAGCAGCTTCTGACACTCAATTTATTCTATTAAAACCAACGCTAACTCAGTTAAGATTTTCCCTGAAGAGAAAATTTGGTCTCTTTAAAGGAAAAAAAGATCAGCTATTGAATAACAGAAATGAATAGCCTACTCCGATTTTCTTAGTTTAGCAGCATTCAGAAAATAGGCAATTTTAAACACAGTGGCACAAGTTAGCGTGATTCTTTAGGTTCCCAGTTTGGGAAACAGTGGGAACAGAAAGAAAGAGGCTCTTTCAAAGGGTAATTCAAAACAGGAGCCTAAATTGGGCTATTTGCTCTTCATATGTTTTATATACTTGCAGAGTTGAAAGCCTGGAGATGTGCCTCTGGGTCACTGAGCTCGGACTGGGTTGTGGCAAATAGGCTCCCTGTAATCCTCCTAAAACAGGGAGCCAGGTTTCCCCTCTTCTTTAGGATAACCCAACAGCTTTCAGGTTAGGAACTGCCTTCTGATTCCCAAACCGAATTTTGACCTGGCCAGTATGTGCCCATCTGCTGCTCTGCCAGCAGTCATTTGGCTTCAGGTTACACATGCCCTTGTCTCTGGAGTCAGCTCCTGCAGCGCACTAACAGCCAGCAATGGTGTGTCCTGCATTTCCTAATTGCCTGGATGCAAGGAGTGAATGGCAGAGCTGATAATAGACTCCTTTATCCCTTGTAAATGGAGACAAGCAAAGTGCACTTGCAAAACCTGCAATTTGAAGTCCGATTGCATCTGTGTCTCAAAAGAGCTAAGGAACACTCTCAGATAAGAAGCTTTTTAATTTCATATGTAAAACAAGGTGAAAGAGAAAGAGTCCAAGACAGACTCTGGGGTTTTTTTGTGGCCTGGTAACAAAGGAGTGAAAAACAATTAGAAAATGAATTTACTGATAAACATGATGACAATAACAGAAAGTTTTCTGGGAGAAGACATTACATTTCTTTCCTGCCAGACTTCAGATTTGATCAAAAATTGGAAGATTTTGGGCTGCCAGCATTTCAGGAAAAAAGTGCTACAAACTGGAAAGCTCTTGACACACTTTAAAATGCATCGATTGTATAATCCTCAGGCATCTTAGAGTCACAAGTGAACAAATAAAAGGCAAAAAAAAAAAAGAAAAAAAGCATTCAGTGTTTGTTTTCAAAATTCAGTGTGGAAAAGCAATACTAAATACTTGTCATATGCACAGGGTTCTTCGGTACACACATAGTTTAGCTGGCATTTAACTTTGAAGTCACACCACAAAGTCACACCAGGCAGTTGCACATGTGTACTCACCCCCTGCAGACCTATTTCAAAACTAGGCAGGACTTCAGCTGCATTACAGGTAGCAATAATAGAAAGGATGTCTGCTAAGCATTTCTGATCACAAACATCTTTCGGTTTTCACCTTTTCTCAAATAGGAGCATACCTGATCCAGCCCTGGAAATTTTCTCATGGCCTACAGGCAGCAATACATAGCAATAAACAGAGAATAGGGAGGTTTTGAGTGGGAGCTTACCTTGTTTCGTCTCACTTTAGCAATTGATAGAGAAATTACTTTTGACTGCAGTTCCCTGGCTCCTACTGGGCAGTAACAGCCTGTGGTACATTGGAAATACTTTGTTACCTGCCAAGTACACACAGTGCACCCAACCTGCTGCACTGAGCATGTCCCTGTCACAGACTTCTGCGGGTGCTCAGCTGGGCAGAGCAAGCACTAGGTCAGCCTTCTGCGGGCTGTGACCACACTTTGCATGGCCACGATTGAGGCAGCACTCAAACTCCATGGCACAAAACTGAGTTGGCTTTGCAATGGAGAGCAGAGCACCCCTCAAGAGCTGGGACATAAACCTCACCTCAAGGGGTGCAGTGGATGGATGATCTTTTTGCCTAGAATAGGCAAAAATCACGCACCTAAGTAAGTGATTTTAACAAACTGCTGACTTGCATTTCAGAATAAGAAAACCTGCCAGAAGACTGGGAGAAATGGGTTAGGTCATTAATTCATTAGTCCTTTTATGGAGGGTGGTTCAAGTCCACTACTGTTACAGTAGTGAAAGAGATGCTGCTGTTCCCCTCCTGCTTCTGCCTTCCATCATGCTCAGGGATTATCTAGACATGGGTTCAATGACCTGATGCAATGGAAAAATACTTTTTTTTTTTTTTTTTTGTGAGGGTGTGCTAGGTTATTTTTTGTCTGATCACCTTGCTTGCCTGTGACTGCTCAGTCTCTGGCTTTGATGCCACAAAAGCACCTGCTGGGTCTGATGGAAGAGGTAGGAAGAGGCAGAGCAGGGCTGTTTTTCACATTGGCAGCCTGCAATTATACCAGCTAAAGCCAAACATCAAACTGCAAATACACACCAGGAAAGGGAAATGAGTTATCATTTTAATTGTTTGCCTATCTGAAAGTCGACTGGAAAGCCCAAGTATAATGGATTTTCTTATTTTATTTCAACATGATACAGCTATATTGCTATCAGAACTTCTACTTTTTATAGAAAAATTGACCATCCAATTTCCCATCTGATCTACACATTGTAAAACAAACTTCCAGGACACAAAATTAATTTATCTTCTCTCTATTTTTTTTTCTAGTTCCTAACAGTAGAAATAATAGTGTTTTGCTATGGGATGTGTAGATATTTAATTATTTCAGGTTTGTAAAATCCTTTACCCTTTGAAGATTAAAATACTCATATGTAGCAAGCACTCAGAAAAGCTGTTCATTTATGAGATATTTCTGAAAAATGGTATTTCTTTCAGATAAAGCAACTCTGAGAAGGTCACTTAAATTGTTTTGAACTTCTTCATCTTCTTTCAGTGAACCACAGGGCTGGAGGACTCTCCAAGAGGTCACCATCTATTCAACACCAGCTTGTGTCTTCCAGTACAGGCATGACGTGCAATGTGAATTCTGTTCACAAGATGTTCACCCACATCTTTCTGCAAGTGACTACTCCAAAATCTTCCAGCTGACACCTTCTTGATTCCTTAATGCTGTAATATTCTACACATCTAAACACCTGAAGGAAAGAAGGTTTTTAAGGTCAAGTTTCTTTATATTTTAACTTACTTATTACATTCTTGGCAGATTTGAAGATAGTAGGATTTTCATGTTGATTTTAATTACAGTGATATTTCCTGTTATTCTACCCCTATTGGAAAATTATCTAGATATTTCAATAGTGTCTTAACCAACACGGAATTAACACTGTTATTTTAACAATCATTACAACAACCAAAGTAACAGTTTCCAGGAAGCTTTCCATAAATTTCCTAAGTTTTTAAACAGGAGGGAAAAAACACAATTTAAATTATAACATATTTTTCCAGGAACAAAGTGCTTATATTTGTACACACAAATATATACACACAGGCTATGCAGACAAGCATTCAGTGTATCATCTTTCAGAAAAAGTTGGCAGAAAAAATGTCCTCAGTGGACATAAGCCAGGCAAACTAACTGAAAGGTGATATTTATGTTTGACTTATGGAATCAGATTCCACTATGATTTCCAACTTTGCAGTATGCTGTGGGGAAAAATCCAAACTCTGCTGACATCCTTCTACAATTTAGGTGCTTCCACAGCAATTGCAGTGAACAGAATCTCTTTTTCCCTATATCCAACTCCTCTCAGCTCTGTGTTTCAGCAGGATGATCTTTTACCACAACTGGTTTAGAGATGTGCTAAAGCCCAACCTGGTGAACTGACCTGCATTTAAGTTATCCTCCTATTCTTCTTTCTTTCTCTTTTGTTTTGTGGATTTTCTATTAAGCTGTATCATTTTTCAGGTGCATTTCACTATGCTGCACTGCAGACAGGTGTATTACTGTGCCTCAGAGGAACGATACTCTCAGTCAGAGAACTGGCCAGATCATTAAACCATAGACTTAGTCTGTGCTCAAATCCTACCCCAGTGCTATTTATTATTGCTAAGATATTTTTATTTAGGCTTTGGATACTAGCAGCACTTTGGAAAGCAACTTTTGCCCACTAGAGCCAGTGAAGAAAATAATAAAAAATCACCAAAAGAATATGATGAAATATATGGTTGTTTCTTAAAAGAAAAATGAATAGAATTAATCAACACTCCTTTTGTTTATTACTAATTCCTGCATCAAAATAAATAATTAATTCCCAGCAAAACCTTCAAAACCAGCTTTCTGAAAAAAACAGGTTCTTTCCAGACAGCCGCAAACTTCACTTGTTAATTTAGATCCCCTAGACAAAGTGCTTTACATCAAGCTGTACATGTACATCACGCTCATTCTGGTCACAAAATTAATTCACATGGTCGCTAGAAACTGTTTGATTTGCTCTTTAGAGCAAGTGTCTTCCCTTAAAAACTCTAAGTTGATAGCTGCAACAAACAAATACATATTTTCTACCCGCCTTCTAGAAACAGCCACAAACAATTTCACTGCCAAGTGAAACACAGGATGTGTTCAATCATGCACAGAAGTATATAGAGTGAAGCTGGCATAAGTACTCTGCAGTAAAACAAAATGGTCATATTTTATAGTGAGATAATGATCATATATTAATTAATGCTCTGAAAAATAAGTCACTTTCTCAAGGCACGTAAGTACGACATTGCTCTTGCAAAGCCACCAGCAGAACAGCACCTACATCTCAGTAAAGAGTTCATTTCAGAGCCTACACAGGACCACGCAAATGCTCTTATTCTCGCACCTTTCCAAAACAAGAAAAGGAAAAAGCAGTCCTCAACTATGTTTAGGTTCCAAATTTTTTAAAATTACTCCCATTATACTGTGCTAACAGCTTCATCAGAGGTAGGGATGATGACACACCAATGAAAGTGCAGCAGGATTTGTAAGGAGATATAATTTTTTTTGTTAGACAGATACCACCGAAATAAATGGGTTGTGCACAAAGATCCTTTTTCTTTAATTTCACTCACCCTAAAATCAGCTTTCTGTGAACCACTCCAGGCATGTAATCTATGTGTTTTCCCCTGCAAAGTGGATGGCTGATTACCACCCAAGTCATGGTTAACTCCCAGACTGGGGAACTGACTTGACTGAATAACAACCACCCCTGGGACTTTTGCTCCCAGGATTCCCTTCAGCCAGTTCATTTCCCACAGCACTTCACTATACAGTCACACACCACTTCCGCTTGTACAGTGATAAAGTGGCCAGGATTGAATCTAGAAGTAAAAAGTTTATTTGTCATTATTTGCCAACATTCTGTTTACAAGCATTCAACATGTGCTGAGCCCATCCTCTCACATGTTGACACTGAAGGAAAATCTGCCTTTTCCCCATGCAATTCCTGCTGATGGCTGTGAGCAAGGAGCCCTGGATCCTTTGCTGTGCTGATTCAACTCTCTAACCCAGCAGAAAGTTATTCACCTTTTGGAGGGAAGATTTTCACTGTTTGTTTTTGAGGGGTTCCCCCCAACCTGTGACAGTGACTTCAATCACCTTACAAACAAGACCAGTGCATACCATAGCTATCAGGAGGCTAGCAGACCAACCACTCCCCTTGGGGACAATAAACCATCACACTGACTTGGTCACTCCTTGTCTGGCTCTCCTCGGGAGCTTTGTAAAACACTGATAAAACACAGTTTTAGGGAGGTCTTATAAGCGATAAAATTTTGGCTCCAAGAAAGCAGCAACAGTGTGACAAACAAAGAACAAGTCTGTCACCAAACACAGATGTCCCATCTGATGTGTCTTACACATAGGGTGATACTAATTTAAGGCTGTATTTCACTGACAAATCCAGGTATGTCAGTGGTTTTGAGCCAAGAAGACTTTTTTTCCCCATGGAAGTAATTAGCTTAGAATTGTTATTGGAGAGAAGGCACAGGGAATGCCTTTATCTTATAGAGGTGAAATAAGTTACAGCTGAGGAGAAGAATTGGAGTGAACTCAATATGTCAGACTGAACCATCTCTGCCTGGTCACAATGACCATGGTACAGCCTCATTACGTAAAATACACCTCTATTTTCTATCTATTATCACTCTAAGGCAATTACAGAGAAACCTATATGTTTTTGTGCAATGACAGCCTGCAGTGGCTACAATTTGAAACTGAAAATTGAGACTCAAAGACTACAGAATGCAGAGGCAGGATCATCCAACCAGTGTCATGGGGATGACACAGAGATACCACAAACCTTTTCTGCTCTTGCACATAAAACCAGGAGAACAGTAACAGAGGATTTTTTTCCTAAGGTCATTGGGAACTTTTAGGTTGATGTCTGAAAATGTGGAGCCAGAAAAAAAAAAGTCATTGGTAAAGAAAGGAGGCAGGATGATATAGCCACATCTGTTGAGAGAGGCTTGATCAGGAACAGTAAGGTGCATGCACTTGTATGGCATGACCAGCAAAATGTCCAGCTTGTACGTCATGTCCAGCTACCCTTGCAAAAAACTAACCTAGAGCTATTTTTTTAACACCATAGCACTACTGGCCAACCGAATCTTAGTGAATAGAAACAGCATTTATTTTCTTGTCTGGAACACAGAAGAAATTCTGCTTTTTCAATTTAGTCAGTGCTTTAGAATCCTCAAAACACTGTCTTAAACAAGAGGTTTTATCCCTTTGTTGGTATGAGTAAGAGCATCTATTAGCTGGTTGCTCTAAGAATCAGCAGCAAAATGTCAAATTAATCCTTCCCCAAAAGGCTAAGAAGATGGCATAAAAACAAAGTGATGGTGCTAAAACAATGTATTACTTAAAACAGTTTAAATTTACTGATGCAATTCCTAATCTCCTGATTTAAATCAATACAAAAATAAATTGGGATGCTTACAGTTTAAACCTAGTTTAGCTCCTGAGTTATTTAAAGCACACTTTTGAGATCTGTGATGAGCATCTATGTGTAGATTTATACCAGTTTTACAGCATTTATTTTAAATTTAAATCCATAGCCAAGCTAGTGCATCATTTTCATAGCCAAAATTTTCATACTATATGCATTTATTGTTCCCCAGAAAGGGGTTATTTTTTCATATAACTCTTTTTTAAATAAGGGTATATTTACTCATTAGCAAGTCTTTTAGCCTTCTTGAGTGCACGTATATCTTTGGGAATGTGAAGGCAGGCAGTTTGCTCCTGGAGAGATGGGGGGAAAAAGCCACTTCCCTGCACACCCAGCCATGCACCCAGGCTCTCACGGTTCACTGGAGACATGTCTGTCCCCGAGAGCACCTGTCCCTTGCAAATACTCTGCTTCTTGGACACGCAAGATTTTGCACGTCACCAAAGCTTCCACTTTCAGGATGGGTTTTCTGTGCTTTTTGTCAACTGCTCATGTGTGCAAGGGTCTCAAAGGTGGCAAAGGGTTTTGGGGTTACATCCCGAGCACGGTTTGTGCCGCATGGTTTCCTGGCCGTGATGCATGGCTGCTGTGGAAACTCTGAGTCACTTCGTTCTGCTAAAGCGATGGCAAACAAGAGGCCTCGTCCTCCAGAGCAGGAAGACATAGGCCTACAGTGACACCAGTAACAAGCCCTGTTGCCCTGTTGGGGACTTCCCGGGGCTTGGGGTTGGGCAGCGGGGCTGGGCAGGAGGATGCCCTTTGCGGAGACAGATGGGTTTTGAGGAAGGGGATGCTTTTGTTGGGGAGGACGCCCTTTGGTGTGGTGGATCCGCTCTGCAGAAGAGCACGACCTTCGGGAAGGACACCCTGTGGGGAGGCGGCCCGGCCGGGGCGGGCCCGGGCCCGGGGGCGGGGAGG